>JARBWK010004112.1:0-10990 GCA_030556195.1 Anolis apletophallus | reverse complement strand
GGATGCCATCTGGCCCTGGTGATTTGTTGACATTTAGTTTAGTAAGGCATGTGAGAACATCTTCCTTGTTTATCTCTATCTGGTTTAATTCATTTAATTCCCTCCCTGAAAAAAAACTGACTCAGCTGCAGGCATATGTTGTCTGTCCTCCTGTGAAAACGGAGGCAAAAGAAGTCGTTTAGCCGCTCAGCAATCTCCTTGTCTTCACTTATTGTCCCTTTCTTACCATTTTCGTCAAGTGGCCCAACTGCTTTTCTAGTTGGGTTTCTACTTCTGATGTACTTAAAGAAGTTTTTGCTATTTTTAAAATATTCTTAGCTATATGTGCCTCAAAATCTCTCTTGGCTTTCCTGACGGTTGCTTTGCATTTAGTTTGCCAGAGCTTGTGTTCCTTTCTGTTCTCCTCAGTAGGAAAAGCCTTCCATTTCTTAAATGAGTTTTCTTCTTTCCAATCACATCTTTTACTTCATTTGTAAGCCATACCGATGTCCTCTTGGACTTTCCCGGCCTCTTTTCTTATTTTAGGAATGCATTTTAGTTTGGCTTGTTTTAAAGTATTTTTAAACAGTTTCCAAGCATTCTGGGGATTTGATTTTTTTACTGTTCCTTTTAGTTTGTTCTTTACTATTTTTCTCATTTTGGTGAAATTCCCTTTGTGAAAATTTAAGTCTCTGTGTTAGTTTTCACTGACAGTTTGCTATCCAAACTTAAGTTGAAGGTTATTGTGTTGTGGTCACTGGTACCTATGGGCTCAGTTACAAGGACATCTTGAACGAGATCTTGTTCATTAGTTAGCACCGAGTCCAGAATCCCCTTTCCCCTGGTTGGTTCCATGACCATCTGCTCAAGGGAATAATCAGCTAGCATGTCAAGGAACCTTGTCTCTCTTTTATGCGTAGAACAAGAATTTAGCCAATCTATTCGGGGATAGTTGAAGTCCCCCATTATGACTAATTTATTGCTTTTTGAGGCCTGTTTAATTTCATTTTCCAGATAGCAGCCTGCCTCTGGAGTTTGGTTGGGAGGGCGATAGCAGATCCCTAATGCTAGATTAGTTTTTTGTCCTGGGACTTTTACCCACAATGTTTCTGTAGGTGAGTTTGAATTTTCTTGAAATTCTAATTCATGAGATTCTAGCTCTTCATATATGTACAGGGCCACACCGCGGCCGTTTTCCCTCTCCTGTCTTTCCTGTACAGTTTATAACCTGGAATTTTTGTGTCCCAATTGTTTTCCTCTGTCCACCAGGTTTCTGTTATGCAAATAATATCAATATTTTTTTCTTTTGCCAAACATTCCAACTCCCCTCAAAATACCACTTCAGGGAGATTGTGATCTTCTTGATACCATTGGACTGCAACTTCCACCATCTTTTGCCACTGACTATGCTGCCTACAGGAAATAGAAGTTTCAGTCCATCATCATCAAGAAGACCAAAAGATATCCATCCTTGCCCAATAGATTGTTTTAAACAATTGATTTTAAAATGGAGATAATTGATTTTAGTGTTTATGTTTATGTATGTTTATAGTTTATTTTATGTTCTGGCATTGAATGTTTGCTGTATAGAAGTTGTGCTCTGCCCTGAGTCCCCTTCGGGGTGAGAAGGGTGGAATATCACTGTTTTTAATAAATCAATAAATCATTCAATATTTCTACCTATAGCACGTGGACCCATTTCTGTAATGTAGAAGCCTTTGTAGGAGTCGATGAAAAACTGCACCCACAAACAAAGAGGAATTTGTTACACAATGTATTCCAGAAGATGAATATTCTATTGCTTTTGCTCTCTTTTCTCAAAACAAGCAGTAGCAACGACAGCCATAATCACAACTGGAAGTCCATTTCTCTTTGTCAGCTCTTGGCTGTTTCAGTCTTTTAATCTTTTCAGTCTTGCCATTTGCAAACACCTCTTGCATCCTCTCTGGGAGTTTGGCCAAAACACTAATGCCTGAAACTGTTGCCAATGAGCCTCATTTAGGGGAAGATTTTATGTGGTAGATACAGTTTCTTTAGTTTTGCATGTTATCCAAGAAGTCTCAGAATGGCCTCTTGATGCTGTGGCCTGGAGAAAATAATGGCACCTTTTGTATCGACACCCAATGCCTGATCCATGGTATGTAATAGGTTTGTGTAAATTGTTCTCCCATCTGTGAATCACCTGAAGTGTTCACTATGCGATTAAGCTGTGTTTAGACCATTGTCTAGCATATTTGCTTGTATCACTTTTACTCTTGCAGGATGGTTCAATACATGTGCAGTCTACCATTTGCTATCAGTATAGCCGTCTTCGTTTATTTTGAAAACTCATTCAGGTTTCACCAGTAGCCTAATAGGCTCAAGTCAAGAAAAAATATCATGGTCTCAGTGTGTGTGCATTGATTGATTATAGAAGGTAGAGTTTGTAAACAAACAGGAAAGATCTAGCTAGAACGACCCTAATACAACAGTGCTACCAAGGTTTGCTTTATTAACTCGGTATTGTGGGACATATGGACATAACTTCTCAGGCTGGTCCAAAATATTTGCTGTTTATGAGACGTAGGAGTGAATTATCCATCTGCTCCCACAAGTCAAGTGGCATAATACCAAAGTCAAGCCTTTTCTGAGTTCTCTTTGTGAATTATAGTAAAGCCGTATGGGACAACATCTATAGAAATTAGGGTTATGCACAGATCAATTTTTCAAAACCAGTTCCAGTTTGGCTCTTTTGGCCCTTTCAACCAGTCATAACCACCATTTTTTTGGTTGAGAATAAATGATGCCAGAAAAGGTGGTTTCTTAAGTCTGAGGCCTTAAACCCAGGTATTATTGAAGGATCTGAAAAGAAACAATGCCAGAAAAGATGGTTTCTTAAGCCTGTTGCCTTAAACCCAGGTTTTATTGAAGGATATAAGGGAAAACCGTACCAGAAAGGGTAGTTTCTTAAGTCTGATGCCTTAAATGCAAGTCTTATTGAAGGATCTGAGGAGAAATGATGCCAGAAAAGGTTTCTTAAGACTGATGCCCTGAAAATGACAGAAAGCGGAAGTTCTCCTATTGCCACCAATGGGCCAGATCTTCCCAGACAAAAAATGGATCTTTTGGCTGCCAGATCAAAAAAGGGAATTTTGCCCATCTGAATCCGAAAAAAGAAAGGGGGGGGCACTAAAATCTGGACACTGAAAATGACACAGGGTTTAGCCGAATTGCACACCGCTAATAGAAATATGTACATAAGACTTTTCCATGCAACCCAAGGCTTCCATAAGGGTTCAAATAAAGAAAGAGCTATACAGGTTCAGGATGCTGTCTCTGAATGTGTGGCTATCATAAGTATAAACAGAGGATGTTGTGATAAAGGAATTGCCATACCAGGGACTCCCTAAAGGCAAAGAACTGTCACTTTAACAATTTATAAACAAGATCCTGAAACATCAAGATATATCATTGAATATTAAAGTTAGGATTGTCCATGCCAGGGGTGCTCATTAGGTAGATCTTGAAGGGCATCCTGGTAGATCTTGAAGGGTATCCTGGTAGACCCCAGGCAGATCACAGGCACAGTGTGTATGGTTCCCATGCCATTTGTGAGGAATGTTCAGGGGCTTCTTATACTCACATTTAGTTGAATTCAGTCTTAAAATGGCTATCACTGAAATAAATTTCCTAATATTTTGCTTTTAAGGCTCTCTGAGTAGTGAGTAGGTAGATCTTTGTAGGTAGATCTCTGATCTTTGGGACTTGGTTGTTTTATAAGTAGCTCGCATGCTGGAAAAGTGTGAGCACCCCTGGTCCATGCCATAGTGTTTCCAGTTTCTATGCATAGTTGTGAAGAAAGATGATATAAGGAATAAAAACTCATTTGGTACTGGAAAAGGTTTGGCTGATACTGTGGCTTGCTAAAAAAGACAAATAAACAAGTTGTTGAGTAAATCAAACACCCTGGAAACCAAGTTGACTTAATGAAGACTCTTGTACTTCATATCATTATAAATTATGACTCACTAGAAAAAGTGATAGTGGTTAATAAGATACAAGGCAGTAGGAAAAGACAACCCCTACTTTCCAGATGGATAGACTCAATAGGGAAGCAGTAATGCTGAGTTTGCAAGACATGCGTACAGCTGTTTTTAATTACTGTCAAATCAACTTTGACTTATGATGGTCCTATGAATGAGAGATCTCCAGGTCACGCTATCATCCTCATTAGATGACTGGGAGGTTTCTCATTCACAGGAGCATCATAACTCAAAGTCAGTTTGATGGCAGTCAACAACAAAAACTGCTCCGAGCCTTTGTGGCTAAATGATGAGATATAAATAATCTAATTATTAATAGTAATAAGTAAGTTTTGAGTTGCTGTAATAAGTATATTGATCCATTGCTTGGTTTAGCTGTTTAAAAAAGAGGAAAAGTGTAGAGAGGGGGGGAAAGACAGTTAATAACTGGGCAAACCTTTTACTTAGCTGACAGCCCTATTCCAGCCAGCAATACACTTGATGTGAGTGCACTGGGAAGAGCTTTTGGGAGCATTTACTTTAAAAAGGAAACCAGTTATGAATAAGAGGACATTTCCACGTGTTGTTACTTGTATTTGCACTTTAGGGAGGGGGTCCTTAGAATTCTTAGGTAGAGCATTCTAGTTCTGCCCCAAATTACAAATGCTAGGATTCAATGTGCTCCAGCCATGACAGTTAATGCACCATAATTGTGTAGTGTGAAAAAGGCTCCTGGTATTTTGACTCTGTGATCCCTGCTCCACAACACCACCACTTGTAATAAGCAATGTAATATCCTTACATTGCATTTACGTCACACCACCGCATGACTTCAATAATTGGCTGTCACACCTAACCAATTATTCACTGTAGCTCTTTGCATCAGCCACTTAATGAGATGACAGGAGCTGTCTCTTCTTTCTCCACATCATAAAGTGTTGGCAGGATTGTTCCAGCAGCCTGGTTTGAAGTGAAGATTATTATATTTTTGTTTTTTTCCAAGAGTTCCCACGTTGAGAAGGATCATAGGGAAACAGATCCTCTGAAGTTTGGGAAATGTAACATGGGAGATTGCCTGTCATGGTTCAGATTTGCAGTTACTAAAAGCAAGTGACAAGGTGACAGTGCTCGACTAATTGCACTTTGCACCAGAAAAGCCTCTGTTAAATATTTCCCATGCCTATGGACACACAAGGCATACTTTTGACAATTCCTTGTCAATAATATTTTCTATGGAACTGGTGATACCTGATGAGAAAAGGATGAAAGAATGTTTTGATGTGAAGAACTCTTTTGAAGGCCTATACAGGGGTGTAGCACAGCCAGGCTCGTTGGTGCCTGGAAGGCTGGGGAATGGTCCCGGGGTCCCTTTAGCATTAATAATAATAATAATAATAATACTTTAATATTTGTGAGTCGCCCTCCACCGGCGGTGCTCCGGGCGACTTACAACAGTTAAAACCCTAGGGTGAACAATGTACAACAGTTTAAAAACATGGAATATGAACAGGAGGGGTGGCTCAGGTAGTCCAGGGTACCGAGCCAGTCCCGAACGCTAGGCGGAAGAGCCAGGTCTTCAAGGCTGGCCGGAATCCGGATAGAGTCGGAGAGGCTCTGAGGGTGGGCGGCAGTGAGTTCCAAGTCGAAGGGGCCGCGACGGAGAAGGCTCTCCGCCGAGTTTCCGCCAGTCTAGCCTCCCGCACTCCAGGGGTAGTCAGGCGGTCACCGTTGATGGAGCGTGCTGGCCTCTCGCTGCATTGGGCCGTCAGCCGGTCACTCAGATAGGAAGGCCCAATGTTGTGCCGGGCTTTAAAGGTGAGCACCAGGAGTTTGTAAAGGGCTCTGAGCTCTAGGGGCAGCCAGTGAAGTTCTTTAAGAATGGGGGAAATGTGATCCCTCACTGATGACCCAGTAATGAGTCTGGCTGCGGCGTTATGGATACGTTTCAGCCTCTTAGTTGTTGTCTGGGGAGGCCCACATATAGGGCGTTGCAGTAGTCGAGGCGTGAGACGACAGTGGCATGGACCACTGTTCTCAAGGCCTCTGGTGGAAGGTAGGGAGCCAGCCGGCGGGCCCTACGGAGATGGAAAAGGCGCCCTTAGCTGCAGCCTGGATCTGGGCCTCCATCGTGAGATTTTCGTCTAGGATCACTCCCAGGCTTTTCACCGCCGGGCTGGAGCCAGGGACTCGCCCTCGAAGAGTGGAAGTGGTGGGCGGGGTCGGGACGACCCGGCCAGAGGATCTCCGTTTTAGCCGGGTTGATCTTGAGTCTATATGCCCTGAGCCAGCTCGTCACCGCCCTCAATCCTAGGCTGAAACTGTCGGTACTGATGATGACCCTGGGTCAAGCTTCAAGAGCAGCTGCGTGTCGTCTGCGTATTGGTAGCAGGAGAACCCATGGCTCCTAGCAATATTAGCCAGGGGCTGGATGTAGATATTAAAGAGGGTGGGAGATAGAATGGCACCCTGAGGACTCCACACTCCAATTCGTTTTCAAAGAGACTTGACCCTGCCACTCGACCCGCTGCGAGCGGCCCGCAGGAACGATTCCAGCCAGGCCAGAGCTCTGTCTTGGATCCCGGAGGCCGCCAGGCGATGGAGAAGCAGGTCGTGGTCGACGGTATCAAGGCCGCCGTAAGGTCCAAGAGGACTAGGATTGCCGAGCCTCCCTGATCCAGTTGTCGACGGATGTCATCAGTGATTGCCACGAGAACGGACTCCACTCCGTGGCCAGCGGGAAGCCCGACTGGGGCGGGTCCAAGCCCCGGATTGATCCAAGAAGACCAATTTGGCTTTCTACTGCTCGTTCAAGGAGCTTGCCCAGGAAGGGTAAGTTGGCAACCGGGCGGTAGTTAGCAGGAACCTCGGGGTCAAGCGATGTCTTTTCAAGAGGGGGTGACTCTCGCCTCTTTCAGGAGTCCGGAAGGCACTTGTTTCAAGAGAGAGATTCACCAGGTCCCTCAGAGCACCGGACAAGATGTCAGTATTGGACTTGATTAGATGTGATGGGCAGGGATCCGTTGGGCAGGTCGTCGCTCTCGCCCCGGTCACCAGCTTTCTCACCTCCTCCATTAGGGCCTGCAGCAGCTGAGATTGATTCGGAGGATGAGCTAGATGACTGGGGAGAAGCACAGGGCTCTCCAGATGGGCCCCGCTCAGTTGCAGAGAGCCTGGCATGGGATAATATGTTGTTTGGGGAAGCAATGATTCAGATCACCAGGTGGAGATGGGAGGCAGCGAAACAGATAGTTATGAATTCCCAAACGGCCGAGGTTCCCAAGAGCTGGCCGAGCAGCAGATGGAGGCTAGCGGATGGGAAAGTTCGGGGGAGGCTGCTTCTCAGGAAGATAGCGATACTGGACTGGAAGAGCGAGGCCGTTCTCATAACAGGCGTAGGGACATAGAGGAGAGCAGGAGGAGCTGGCATCTGTCCCTAGACCGTCACCGTTCGGAAAGTAGAGACTGGAGACGCCGGGCCCTAGATCGTCGGGGGTCCCGGCCGAGGGTGGAATAGCGGAGCCTTGTCTTGTTTCCTGATCCGCATTGTTTTGCGGAGCCTTGCCAAGCTTCAGTAGTTTACCAAGTTACTTTGGACAATTTGCTTTTATCTTTTGAACTTTTACCTACTCTTGGACTATATTCTCTTTGAACCTTATTTTTGTACTCAATAAAGTAGTTAGCCTTCAGTACGTCTCTGTGTGTGTGTTTAAGGGGCCCGCCAGGTCCGTGATCGTGACAAGGGGATTCAACCAAATCTGGATTACAAAACAGGTAGGGATAATTTTGACCAATTGGTGCCCAATTCAGGATGGGCTCAGTTTGATTACAGAATGGAAGGACCCACTCTAAAGTACATCATACCAGTTAGGCCATCTAGATGTCAAAAATGAATGGCAACAGCTAAGCAGTGTACCTTCAGTATGACCCTATAAGGAAGATTGAACAGTGATATGATGATGGCGGACAGGAGAAGACCGATTACTCCTCTTCCTCATCCTTTTCCTTCTCTTCCTTTTCTAACTTAAATCTTAGATGGAAGGAATCCAGGCCAACATTTTCATCAAATCAAAGGATCACCAAAGCAAAGCAAAGCATTGTTTGGGACAATTCTGAGATGTAAGAACATCTCAAAAGTTGTAGTGGCCATGAATGAATTTGGGAAACCAGTTTTATAGCGTGGATAGCTTCCTGCCCCAAGTTCAGAGATGGCGTTCAGTGGTCTTGCTCAAGTAGGAGTGTAGCGGATATCTGGAGTCCCAAAATTCCCAGGCAAATACTTCTAACTCTCAGGCGGCGACTTTCGTGCGGGCACAGGAACGAAGGACGCAACAATTGATACTGGTCCAAATGAAGCCAATTTATTGATACATCAGCTGACGGAGTCTGCCTAGCATAAGGCTGCCATGGCAGAGCCCCGAACAAGACCCAGCATTCAAGTTTTATACATTCAATGGCTGCAAACCCCTGGCCCTGCCCATCTTCATAACTTGCAATAGGCTGGCATTCATGAAACCACATTTCATTACCCAATTAACAAAGCACTGTTCAGCATTACATTTCTATTTGCTAAGAGCTGTGTCGCAGCATTAATTCTTTAGTCCCATTGTTCTATGTTATTGCCTTATGAGCAAAGTGTTCTTGAATGGCAACATTTCTATGCCGTGCCTCTTATTCTCGTCTCTGGCTGCTAGCATGATTTCTGGCAAACTATCTAGCTATACTAAGGCCAGTTATTCTAAAACCTTTGCTGTGCATCACTCTCCTCTGACATCACTTCTGCTAAAAGCATCAATTCTGCTTTAGGAGCAGCAGAAAAGTCAAAGGTATTGAACAGCAGGAGAAAGGCCAATTGGTCAGAGGAAAAGGGTGATCTTTTTCCCCAGTTGCCTCCTGTAAGGAATCCTTACCCTAGTTGGCTAGGCCGAATTAGAAGCGTGAGGAAAGTAGGCCTCAGTGAGGCCTGGATTCCATTTTGGGTGGGGAGTTGGTTGAGATTGGCAGCCATGTGGGAAGGTAGCCCTGAGCCAAGGGGAGTGGTTTGAGTACATTCTGGGGCTGGTAACAGGAGAACTCCCAATGATTGGTCGAAGTCAGAAGAGGGGAGGAGTCAGGCAGGGTGGAGGGAAAATCTTGCCAGACTAAGAACATAACAGTTTTGGCTTCTGACAGGAACAGTCAGGAGCCGGGGGACTCTCTGAGTGAGAGAGGGGATGAGGGATTTCTTTACCCTGTTTGATAGAGACAGGGAAGAGCCCATCGCAGCTAGTTCTCTGCTGTAAAGGAACTAGTGGAGATCTGTTTGGGCTTCCTGACAGAGACAGTCAGAGCTGAGAACTCTCTCTGAGTGAGAGAGGGACTGAGGGATTTCTTTACCCTGTTTGATAGACCTTTGCTGCTAGTTTTCTGCTCTAAGGGAACTAGAGAACAGACTGTTGAATCTAGCCAGATACTCAGGGGAGAGTAGGTTAGATTAGTCTGAGTAAAACCTGAAAGGGAATTTCAGGGGTGCTAACTGAGAGTAAGTGGTAACTTCTCAAAGCTAAATATATTGGATTAGTGTGAGGAAAAGGTCAAGTTTGGTTTGGCCCTAAAGTAATCTGTACCTTGAAGTATAAGAACCAATTCAAAGCAACAACATTGAAATAGTGAAACTTGTTTAATATTTTAAAGAAGACTTACCATCTAAGATTTAAAGAACTTTGTTATTGAAACCATTTACGAGCCTGTATTCTCAAGTAACCAATACGCTTTTGTGCCTCTTTGAGAAAGTAGTTTGAACAATAAACCTTGTTCTGTTCACTTTCAAGTCAAGCCTCGCGTGTGCCTTTTTCTCACAAGAAGCCCCTTAAACTGTGCCAGCAGTCTAAAGAGATATTTTACCTCAGCACTCCACAAAGCTGATAATTGCCTAGGAGCCAGAAGAGGTTTGGGTAGAAGTATTTATATTACATCCTGAAAATCCTTGATTATTTTAACAAGGTTGGTGGCAGCGTTACCTTGAAGAAGAATTTTAATTAGGACACAAGTTGGAGAATAGAAATTTTCCTCAAAGTTTATAAAGCAGGGCCCTGATCCTTTACATTTGGTGGCAGTGGTAGGATGAAATAGAAAGGTCCACCCTGCCCCAAGTGGTCAAAGGCCCGAGTCCATTGCACCTCCCCTGCTTGGGCAAGTAATTCCAGAAGAAATGTAATTGGGAGGCATGGGGCCAGATGAGTGAAGGTGCCAGTGCCAACCCAAATCATCAAATACCTTTATAGAGATCAGGGGATTTTTAAAGGAGGATCTCCTCTTGGACAGATGGATGTCGTCAACCATCCACCTGTCGTCAACCAGACACAGAGCCTTCTCTGTGGCAGCACCTCAATTGTGGAACAGTTTGCCACGGGAAGGCCGAGCAGTTATTGAGCTACCGGCTTTCCGGAAAGCTCGTAAAAACAGCACTGTTCCGACTTGCTTTCAATCTGTGACCACCCTTGGTTATAGCAGAATATTTTTAAATTGGTTTTATTGCTTGTTTTATGTGCCTGTTGGTTATTGATATGTTTTATGATGTAATTTGATATGCTGTAAACCGTCCCGAGCCAGTCGGAAGGGACGGTATACAAATCGAAATAATAAAATAAATAATATAAACATCATCATCAACATCAATCATATACTGTACCTGAGTTAAACTTTAAAAAGACATAGCTGACTGATGCTCCAGAGTAGGTTAGAAGGCATCTGTGGAGGGTAGGTCACTGTATTAACGTACCATTTTCAGCATGTTTCTACAGATACTTTAAAGAGTATGAATATGCCAATTCTTTTCATATACAGCTTTCCTTCATGCTCTCATTTTGGCCAAAAAATCCAATATATTCATTTCATATGCAAATTTACCATATAGGTATCATTACACGTAAATCATTCATGCAAGTGGTGAAATGTTCAATTTTTCTTTCATATATACACTTTTCTGCAGTGTTTGATCTGAGAATTATACAACAAAATTTACAAAATTTATC
>JARBWK010004111.1:0-10991 GCA_030556195.1 Anolis apletophallus | reverse complement strand
ATAGAACTTTATAGTAATGTGAAATTTTCACAATGTTGATTTTGTTCCATTTTTCAACTACTTGCCTTCTCACAAATCATTTTTATTTCATGATGAGTTATGAGATATTTATTTATTTATTTATTATTCCGATTTATATACCACCACTCCACGAAGGCTCAGAGCAGTTTACAAAACAGCCAGAAAGCAATATACATAAAAAACACAATTAAAAACAAAGAAAAATCCCAATCAACAGGATCCAAATGCTTGCCGGAATAGGAATGCTTTGCATGTCCGAAAGGAAGCTGCAAACTCCGCATAGCTCGTATTTCTACCGGCAATGCATTCCACAGGTATGGTGCCATGATCGTGAAGGCTCTGCGCCTAGTGGCCATCAGATGAAAGGTTTTAAAATTAGGCACTTCAAGCAGATTTTGGTCCTCCGAACGGGAGTGATCTCTGGAGTTGGTAGGGGGTGAGGTGGTCCCTCAGGTACGCCAGCCCTGGACCATATAAGGCCTTAAAGGTGAGAACCAGCACTTTGAAAGTAATCCAGTGCTCAATCAGTAGCCAGTGTAATTGCTGCAGAATTGGAGCAATTTTTTCAGGGTGTGGTTGTGGTTTTAGTTGTTGCTTACATAAAAATGTAGATATGTTTGAGTCTCTTTTAAGAGAGGAAGGTAGAATATAAATAAATACAATAATTCACATTTAATATACACATTTAATGCTGACTCCTCCATTATTCAAGTATGTATGTGCATTATTTTCCACAATAAATTAAAAGGCAAGTTGATATGTTCTTTTGTGTATTTTATTTCTTCATCAATACTGCAAATCTAACAAAAGACTAGGTAAAGATAGATAGGAGGGAGGGAGAGAGAGAGAGGTCTGAAACACAGAGCATCGTTCATTATTGCATATGAAGGCCACGCGTGCTGAAAATTACAGTTCTACATTCGGATGGCCACATCTTTCACATTCTTGATCCATGCACCAATCATCTATGCACCAACCTTTTTGCTGCAGCACAGATATGATGCACTGAACATTTATAAAGTGATCAGCAATATCATTTCTCAAACATGTTTCTTAGAGATCAATGCTGCATTTACAAAGTCTGATCTCTGAGGAAAATAAAAATGAATTCAGGGTTTTCCCTGTATATGAACTTTATTTTTCAATGATAATCACGCTTCCAACATCACAGCCTTCACATTTTTGCATGATTAAAATACATGACTGATTACCATGTCTATTCTGAAATGAATGAAGAGGCACATGCTAGATAGATGTCCTATTTCCCTTGTTAAGATAAGATACTATGCTACGGTACCATGGAGGTGGCATTGAAACTATTTCAGGACCTTATCACATTACCTTCACATTACCATGTATCATGGTGAATCCATGGGATCTTGGCAGGGGTTGTGGAGAGCTTGTCAATCCACACTTTGTATCACCTGACTTGTTGCTGGCCAAATCCCATGGGTGGAAGTATCACTGCCTGGCTTCCCCCCCATTGCTCCAAAGGCAACATGGGAGACCTCCCTGCTGCCCATCAGAATAGGAAATAAGACAATTAATTAAGAGTGCATCTACACTATAAGATGATTGCAGCATGATACCATTTTAACTACAGTGACTGAGTGCTATAGAAATCTGGGAATTCATGGACCCAATTCCAAGAAGTACATTTCACAATTATACTAAAATTATAAATGGTTCAATCAGTTATCAAGTTGTTTCACTAACCATTTTGGGCAAGAAACAATTCTAAACAATAATTCCAAAAATGGATAATATCTCATTAGGCCTTATTTTTGCAGGGTTGCCATCTTACAAATGACTATTTTTGTGCTCAAACAGACATCTATCAGTAACCATTCGAAACTTTATGCCCTATCATTTCAAGTAGTAAGAGTTCAAAACTTGCTGCAGTTTTGTAATGCCCCAGCACAATTTGGCAGAGAAGGCTAAAGACCTTGTAAAAAGACAGATTTTATCACAGGAAGCCATTATTTAACAGTAGTCATTAGGCATGAGAAAAAAATTATGAAAATTAAATGATTCGGAAGGGATTCGTAAGAAATGCTACTTTTGAGTATTTCCGCATCTGGAACGCTCAACCAGGAAGTGGACTTTCTTTATAGAACTTCAAATGGTGGATTTTCTTAAGTATCGTAATTAGGTCTTAGGGGGCACCCTCTCCTCTCTCTCACCACCCTCCCGCCTCCCTTGCCAATAAGTATTATGGCAAGGCAAGCCCTAAACTTCGCTCCTTCTTTTGGCTGAAGTCTGGAAAAATGTAAACAGAGAGGTTTACTCAGAAGTAAATCTGCAAAAGTAAACAGAGGGTTTTACTCTGGTAAATCCATGAGGAGGGCACTTTTGGATGAAGTGCCCTCCTTGTGGATTTACTCTGAGCAAACTCTCTCTGTTTACATTTTTCAGGCTTCCTGCCCCTCCTGCCTGCCAGGATCTAAAGCATCAAAGAGTATTGGGGTAGTTGCACACAACACGTGAGAAACCAACCTAATGTATAATAGAATGAATGCTAACTTATAGAGTAAGTGCCTAATATTATAAGTAATCCAACTGGTCATATACCTACATTCCATGCACATGCAATAATACAGCAGTAATAACAATGGGTATAAGAAAGAGGTAAAAATTCAAACCGAAGTATTCTGACTCTGGTCCCTCCTCAAGCGGTGCAAACTGCAAATGGCTCTTTCTATGAGCCCGGAGGCAGCCTCCCGGGGAAAAGCTAAAAGCCCAGGCACAGCGTTTGCTGCCTGCGTGCACATACATATTCTTTGGGGGAGGATTTGCTGCAGAATCCGGGCTCATAGAAGAGCCCGTTTGCACCGCTGAGGAGGGACCAGAGTCAGAATACTGGGTTTGAATTTTACCTCTTCTTATACCCATTGTTATTACTGCTGTATTATTGCATGTGCATGGAATGTAGGTATATGACCAGTTGGATTACTTTTAATATTTAGGCACTTACTCTATAAGTTAGCATTCATTCTATTATACATTAGGTTGGTTTCTCACAGGATCTAAAGCGTGCCAAGCCTTGATGCGCTTTAGATCCGGGCAGGGAGGGAAAAGAAGTGGATGGGCCCTCCCTGCCCCTTCTGCCTGCCAGGATCTAAAGCCTTGAAGAGGCTTCATGACGGGCCAACTTCAGCCCTCCAGGTGTTTTGGACTTCAACTCCCACCATTCCTCACAGCCTCAGGCCTCTTCCTTTTCCTCAGCCTGGGCAAACTTGGGCCCTCGCTCCCTCAGGATCGGGGTGAGAGAGAGGCAGCGAGGAGCGAGGGGGTTCAGTGTGATTTATCCCAGTTTTGGCCTACAACTCCCAGAAATCCCAGCCAATTTACCAGCTGTTAGGATTTCTGGGAGTTGTAGGCCAAAACCATCTGGAATGCACATGCACTGGCATACGAACTACTAACGAATTTCGTTAGTAATTACGTTACATTTTAGAAATTTTTGGAATTTTTTTGTAAGTCTTTCTATTACTAATAAAAAAAATCCCCCCCCCCCCCATTAAATTTTCAAATCCCTATTTTTTGGGTTCTAAACCATGCCTAGTAGTCATGCAAGCAGTAGGAGCAGATACATGCTAGCACAAGCACCCTTGTTATCACACCTCTCTCCATTAGTGCAATAGTACTGATATGCCAATCTGTAGTCCCAAGGTCATGCTTTCCACATTTCTGATGTTCCATTATTATTATTATTATTATTATTATTATTATTATAAACACAACAAGATAAGTCAACAGCAGACAAACTTGCTGTTGTATTGCATCACACGTTGGACACTTCCCAAGTGTGTAGGACTGTGTAATGTATTGGTGAATAATGCGTGCAGATCCCAATAAGGTGGCCTTCTGAAGCTGACAGATGGTAATTTTGACAGCGGCGATAGTGTTTAAGTGCAGGCCAAGATCTTTAGGCACTGCACCCAGTGTGCCGATCTCCACTGTGACCAACTTTACTGGCTTGTGCCAGAGTCCTTGCAATTCGATCTTTAAATCCTCATTTCATGTCAGCTTTTTCCAGTTATTTCTCTTCAATCCTGATGTCACCTGGGATTGCGACATCGACGATCCATACTTTGTTTTTTAACATGCTCGTGAGATCAGGAGCATTATGCTCCAAAACTCTGTCTGAATTTGGAAGTCCCAGAGTAATTTGACATGTTTATTTTCTGTAGCTTTTTCTGACGGGGATGGCCCAGGTGTTGTTGCTGCTGTTGTTGATGATGATGATGATTGTTATTATTATACGCAGTTATGCAATTCCATCAGTGATTAATAAAATTACCCAAAACTACTGTAAGGAAGAGGATGGGAGAATCCCCCTCTACCCCCACACATCACTTTAGTGCTGATATGCCGGCACAGAAGTGGAATGGCCACATCTCACAAGGTAGATGACAAGAATGTTGTAGAATTGGCAGCAATTGAGTTTTTTCATGTTAATAGCAAGAGATGAGTCAATAGTGAGGAGAAAGCAAACCTGCAAAAGGTTTGCATGGTGCCATGAAATAGGTGACAGACTTACTTCAATTTCACCCCCTTGTAATAAAGTTTTGTGACTTCCATGATTCCATGGCATTAATCCATATAGTTAAAGTGGTGTCAAACAAATTACTTCCACATTCTTGATCAGTGTTTTTCAACCTTTTTTGAGCCGTGGCACATTTTTTACATTTACAAAATCCTGGGGCACACTACCAACCAATGTATTTATACACTCAGTGTGAAACCTGGGCCTGTTTCAATGAACACAACATAGATATCCTGGCAGGAATGGCAGAAAGACACACACGAAGGTCTTGCTCAACAGCTGGGAGTTATAGTTCACCCGAAAATACTATACTTCGGCCCTCTGGGTGCTTTGGACTTCAACTCCCACCATTCCTAACAGCCTGAGGCCCTTTCCTGCTTAAGTGGCTGAGGGGAAAAAAGGACAAAGGCCTGAGGCTGCTAGGAATGATGGGAGTCGGAGGCCAAAACACCAGGAAGGTCCAAGTTTGCCCATGCCAGCTTTCGACAGAGACCTCTTCCTCCCCCTTCGTGCCCTTTCTTCCCCCTCCTGACAAACACTTACTTTTTCTTCTCCACTCGGGCTCCCTTCTTCCCAGCCTTGCTCTGCTCGTTTTGCTCACACTGCTGCTTCTGCCACCATTTTGATCCGAGGGGGCAGCATGAGCGTGTTCAGGAGGAGGGAGGGGAGGGGGGGGAGGGGAGGGAAGACGATGGCGAGTCTGTGCAGTAGCACCCGCACGGGTCACGTCTTCCTCCCTCCCACAGAAGCGGCAGCGTGAGCAAAGCGAGGCAAAGTGAACAGAGCGAGGCTGGGAAGAAGGGAGCCTGAGTGGAGAAGAAAAAGTGTTTGGCAGGAGGGGGAAGAAAGGGTATTGGAGGTTCCAATTTCCCACCGCACATCTGATCGCTCACGGCACACTAGTGTGCCACGGCACACTGTTTGGGAAACACTGTTCTAGATTAATAAGGCAGCTCTTTTCTGTGTTCTTTTCATGAAGGACATCCTTCTCTGGCAATTTAGAAAACTTGTGTAAGAAAGCCATACTAGTGTTTTTTGAATGTCGTAAGATTGGAAAGTGTGAGAGACAATGGCATAAGAAAGTACCAACTAAATCAGGCAGCTAATGATCCATCTTTTTCTTCTTCTTCCTCAAGATGGCAGGTCTGTTTCTTCACTATCTCAAAAGCTGGTGTTGTGTTGTACCTCTCTTGTGTTACACCACTTGGATGTTATCACAAAACAATATCAAGGTGGCCAAACAAGGGTAACTTGAATGTTGCAAGTTGAGTTGAGGAGAAATTGTTTATCTGCCGTTTCACATTTTCCTGTGAGTACATTATCTGCTTTGAGGCATTCACCAAAGCCTGAAACATTATGGAAGAAAGGATGCTTTGCCATCAATCACATTGACATCTGAGATAACTAGAGGAAGAGCTGAAATCACAGGGCTTTAATCATTCCTCAGCAGACAATAGAGGTTTTAATAACTTTACTCATTAAATGGTCTGAGGTTGCTTAAAATATTAAACATGTGAAAAACAGAGCTGTGTTTCAAAATGTATATTAAACTTCAATGATTCTTTTTTAAAAATAAGTGTTATTGCCTGTTATATTAGCAATTACAAGAGAAATGGTTCTACTGTATTAAATGTGTGATATTAAGTCAAAACAATGTGCATTATGTAATGAAGAATTGACATGATGTCTATATTGTCTCAATATACACACTTAACACTCAACATGTGGTCTATTTAACATTCACTGTGCACAAACTGTAATTTTCTAGAAAGTCATATGCATGTTTGAAATACAGGGAGATGGCAATAATATAAATAAAAATGATCTTGGTCTTCCTAGGAAGATGAAGTCTTCAAGTCACTGATTTAATGAGAATATGTTAACTTGAGGGTTACTCCAGTATTTAGCCATGTCAATTTCCTGCCCAACTTCACCTGGGAAATACAAGCTCATCAATATGAATGGTTTAAAGCAGTGTTTCCAAACCGGTGTGCCGCGGCACACTAGTGTGCCGTGAGAGATCATCAGTAGGCATGAGAAAAAAAGTTATGAAAATTATTCGTTTCGTAAGAAATTCGTAAGAAATGCTACTTTCGAGCGTTTCCGCACCTGGAACGCCAACCAGGAAGTGGACTTTCTTTTTCGAACTTGGGGGGCCAGGATTTTCTTAAGTGTCGTTATTAGGTCATAAGGGGGAGCATAAGGGGGGGCACCCTCCTTCTCTCTCACCACCCTCCCGCCTCCCTTGCCAATATTATGGCAAGGCAAGCCCTAAACTCGCTCCTTCTTTCGGCTGGAAGGAAGCCTGGAAAAAATGTAAACAGAGAGGATTACTCCAAGTAAATCTGCAAAGGAGGGCACTTTGGATGAAGGGCCCTCCTTTGTGGATTTACTTTCTGAGTAAACCTCTCTGTTTACATTTTTCCAGGCTTCCCTGCCTCCTGCCCTGCCAGGATCTAAAGCATCAAAGAGTATTGGGGTGAGAAACCAACCTAATGTATAATAGAATGAATGCTACTGTAAGTGCCACTGCCTAATATTATAAGTAATCCAACTGGTCATACCTAATTCCATGCAGATGCAATAATACAGCAGTAATAACAATGGGTATAAGAAGAGGTGAAATTCAAAATAAATAATAAATAAATAAACCGAAGTATTCTGACTGGTCTCTCCTCATGCGGTGCAAACGGGCTCGGGAAATTAGCCCGGGGGGGAAAGCCAGCGTTTGCTGCTTGGGAGCACACATATACATATTCTTGGGAGGGATTTGTTGCAGAATCCCGGCCTCATAGAGAAGATTCTGCAGCAACCCCCCAAAAGAATATGTATGTGTGTGCACCCAAGCAGAAAACACTGTCTTTCCCCCGCTCACAGAGAAGAGCCTGTTTGCACCGCATGAGGAGGGACCAGTCAGAATACTTCGGTTTGAATTTTACCTCTTCTTATACCCATTGTTATTACTGCTGTATTATTGCATGTGCATAGAATGTAGGTATATGACCAGCCTGGGCAAACTTGGGCCCTCGCTCCCTCGGGATCGGGGTGAGAGAGAGGCAGCGAGGAGTGAGGGGGGGGCTCCTCCTCCTTTTCTTTTGCTGCTTCCAAGAATAGAATACCCACTCCCTCCCTCCTTCCTATTTGGAGAGTCCCATCTAAAATTCAGTGTGATTTATTCAAAGTTTTGGCCTACAACTCCCAGAAATCCCAGCCAATTTACCAGCTGTTAGGATTTCTGGGAGTTGTAGGCCAAAACTATCTGAATGCGAGGCCAAACTAGCAATGCCAGCCAGACTGGCTGCAGTCAGGGAGAGCCCTCGTCGTCCAGAACTTTCCTCCCTCCCTCCTCTCACTGTCCTACCTTCCCTCCCTCTGCGCACCAAGGGCTACCAGGACGGGCTGTGGCTCCTCCTGCTTCCTGGCTCCTGGGAGCTCTTCTGCCCTCCTCCTCTCCAGCAGCAAGGAGGAGGAGGGAGGAGGAGTCCACGGGAGCTGCCCCTGTCCAACTCCCCTCCTGGAGGCTCGAGGCAAGGCTTTCTGCCCTCTAGCCCCTCCACACTGGGGAAAGGTAGCAACCTCTCATTTCCTGGCCTCTCCTGGCTGGGATCTGGGTTCGCAGCAGAGCAGAGTAGAGGCCAGGATGCGCAACTCCACAGCCCAGCTCGGTTCTTTCCCGATCTGGCCCCAAGGTGACAGCAAGGAAGCCGAAGGGATGCGGGGGGAGGCACTCCTGGGGGGCGCTGACCCCTTTGGGAAGGAGAGCTGGGGGTGGCGATGGCTGCAAGCCTCCGCCGCAGTTTGTTCTGAGACTCGGAGCCACCCCATGTACTCAATTCCTATTTGTCCTGCTCAGCCGAGCCCGCATGCACTTTGACCACTAGCGCAGCTCTCCTCCACGGGATGGTGAAGGGCCTCCTGTGTGGGCCTCCCGGAAGGGAGGGGGTTTGGCAGAAGCAGCGGCATCATGAGGGGGGAGGGTGACAGTTAGTAAAATGACAGTTTGTGTCATTTTGTGTCATTTTGGTTGGTAGTGTGCCCAAGGATTTTGTAAATGTAAAAAATATGCTGCGGCTCAAAAAAGGTTGAAAATCACTGGTTTAAAGTAAATATTTGTCGAATCACAATTTCAGTGGATTCAAAAAAATAAAGAAAACCGTGCAAATTGTTTTTAAATGGTATTCACAGAGAGCATTTCCTAATGTACAGAATTTGGACTATCACTTAACCAGTTCATTACCACAAACCTGAATAACTACTGCAGTAGCATGTGTTCCTTTTTCTGGCAAATACTTAATCATAATGTGTATGGATACTGGACATTCATTAGACATCCCTCTGGTGTGGTTCACTATTTCTTGTCCGACTCAGGTGGAAAAAAATGGGCCTTTCAGAAGTTTTCTGCTTCAACTCCCGCAATTCCTTTTCATTGAATGATAAAAATTAGAGGTTGAAACACATGGAGAGCCCAAGGCTCTCTATCCTGATCTTAACAATTTGTTGGACATAATGCAAAAAACATACAGATGTCTTTCTGTTGTATATAGAACAGGGCTGTCCAACAGGCGGCCCCGGGGCCGTACACGGCCCCCCAGCCTGTTGGACATGGCCCCCCACTACCCTCCTGAAATAATTTATTTTTAAAAAATTGGAAAAATTTCCCCCAAAAAAATTTACAAAAAAATGGCGGCGGGGGAGGAGGTGGGGCAGGGAGGAGGAAAGGAGCCAGCTCCTCCTCCCTGCACCGCCCTCCAGCCCTCATCCGCGCCGCCCGCTGAGATCGCAGCGGCGGGGGGAGGGAGGGGAGGAGGAGGAGGCGGGGCAGGGAGAAGGAAAGGAGCCAGCTCCTCCTCCTTGCCTCATTCCCTCCGTCCCTCTCTCCGCCCCAGGGAGCCTTCTGGATGGCGCGGGGGAAAGCGAGCGCCGGTTCTTGCTCCCCCGCGCCATCCAGGCTTGTGGGGGTTCACCAGGCTCGAGCCTCCCTCTGACCAGAAGAAGGCCAGAGCCGGGCGAACCCCCCCGGCAAGCCTGGATGGCGCGGGGGAAAGTGAGCGCGGTTCTTGCTTTCCCACGCCATCCAGGCTTGCGGGGGTTTTCGCCGGGCTCTGGCCTCCTTCTGGTCAGAGGGAGGCGAGGCCCGGTGAACGCCCCCCGTGCGCAAGCCTGGATGGCGTGCGGGGGAAGCAAGAACCGGCCGCTTCCTCGCTTGCCATCCAGGCTTGCGGGGGTCGCCGGCTCTCGCCTCCTCTGACCAGAAGGAGGCCAGAGCCGGGCGAACCACCCCCGGCAAGCCTGGATGGCAAGCGGGGGAAGTGAGCGCCCGGGTCTTGCGTCCCCGCGCGCCATCCAGGCTTGCGGGGGGTTCGCCGGGCTCTCGCCTCCCTCTGACCAGAAGGAGGCCAGAGCCGGGCGAACCCCCTTTCCTTCCACCCACCCATCCACCCACCCTTTCGTCCTCCCTCCCTCCCTTAATCCCCTCTCTTTCTCCTTCCTTCCACCCACCCATCCATCCACCCTTTTGTCCTTCCCTTTCAACTGTTCTCCCTCCCTCCTTGCCCCTTTTCACCTTTCTTTTCCTGCCACCCTTTTATCTTTCTTCCTTCTCACTTTCCCTCCTCCCTTTCCTCCCTCCATCCTTCTCTTCTTCCCTCCTTCCTTCCTTCTCCTGTCCATATTTGGGCATATTGAGTATTCATGCCAAGTTTGGTCCTGATCCAACATTGTGCTCTCTGGATGGGGGTGAACTACAACTCCAAAACTCAAGGTCAGTTCCCAAGCAAACCCTTTCAGTACTTTCTGTTGGTAATGAGAGTTCAATATGCCAAGTTTGGTTCAATTCCATTGTTGCAAGAGTTCAGGATGCTCTTTGATTGTGTGTTAACTATTAATCCCAGAAACTGTAACTCTCAAATGTTAAGTTCTATTTTCCCACAACTCCATCTGTGTTCACATTTGGGCATATTGAGTATTCATGCCAAGTTTGGTCCAGATCCATCATTATTTGAGTCCACAGTGCTCTCTGGATGGAGGTGAACTACAACCCACAACTCAAGGTCAATGCCCACCAAAGCCTTCCAGTATTTCCTGTTGGTCATGGGAGTTCTGTGTGCCAAGATTGGTTAATTCCATCATTGGTGGGGTTTAGAATGCTCTTTGATTGTAGGCGAACTACCAATCCCAGCAACTACAACTCCCAAATGTCAAGGTCTATTTCCCCCCCCCCAATCCACCAGTGTTCACATTTGGGCATATTGAGTATGGGGGCGGAGCCAGGGAGGGGGTGGAGCTGGGGGCGGGGCCAGACCCTTCGGCCCCCCCAAGTCATCAGTGACTGGCAATCAGGCCCCTGGTCCGGTAGATTTTGGACAGCACTGATATAGAAAGATTTAAATAAGTGTTTTAATTTTGCTTACTTCTTATGTTT
>JARBWK010004110.1:0-10994 GCA_030556195.1 Anolis apletophallus | reverse complement strand
CTGGCTTGGCATTGCCATCCTCAAGCCTGGAGAAGCTGCTGGGAGCTCCAAAGCCAGAGGGTTAGGGGCGGGGCTTAACGTGGCCTGGCTCCGCCCCCCACTGGCTTCTGCTCTACCAGCAGCTTCTCCAGCCTTGAGGATAGCAGTGCCAAGCCAGCCTTGTGCTAGCTATGTCACCACTGGCTTGGCATTGTCATCCTCAAGCCTGGAGAAGCTGCTGGGAGCTCCAAACCAGAGGGAGGGGCAGGGCATGGCGCGGCCCCTGGCTCTGCCCCCCTCTGGCTTTCGCTCTACCAGCAGCTACTCCAGGCTTGAGGATGGCAGTGCCAAGCCAGTGGTGGCATAGCTAGCACAAGGCTGGATTGGCATTGCCATCCTCAAGCCTGGAGAAGCTGCTGGTAGAGTGAAGCTGCAGAGGGGCGGAGCCAGGCTGCGCCAAGCCCGCCCCCACCCCTCCAGCCTTGAGGAGGTAGGTAGATCTTTCTGACTTGGTTTTATTATAAGTAGCTCGCGTGCTGAAAAAGTGTGGGCACCCCTGTTCTAAAGTACTTACAAAACTAAAGTTCTGGTGGTGAAAACTAGGGGGCGCTGGTGCTTTAGTTTTGTAAGTACTTTAGAACCATTTTGAACCATGGATTGGCCAGGCTTAATATCCACAATAAAAATGAATATTCTACCTAGACTATGCTTCTTGTTCCATAGCATCCCAGTAGACACCAAGGAAAAAGAATTTACAAATTGGAATGCTGAATTTACGAGATTACGAGATTTATTTGGAGAACATTATTTCTGATAATAGCACAGAGCTTGGTCGTTGGGTGAAAAAGAATGGGAATCTTCAATGTCCTCTATCCTTTTTTGGACTTTTGGGAAAGAGGATATTGCTTAAAGGCAGGGATACACTCTGTACATCTGTAATAGGGACAGGCAATTGTTGGAAATTTCAACCTTCTCAAGCCTCCACTAGTTGTGAGGGAAATAAGGTTGAACACTGTGAAAGCCACCCACTATATGGCTACCAGCCTCCTCCTAGTAGACTCAAATCAAGGGAAAGCTTTATGAGTACTCCACTCCTCTTGGGTCCTCCCAGCAACAGCAAGGGTATCCCTCTGGGCAGCCAAACCAGGAAATCCCATCTGGGTCTTCCTCCAGGGCCAAACCAAGAATGGGCAACTTGGAAGTCCCTGAACAGACTCGGAAGTGGAGTGAGCAGATCAAAAGGCAACCTGGCAAAATGGCACCGCCTAAAAGAATCCCACACCTTGTGTGACTGTGGAGCAGAACAGACAACTTCGCATCTGTATGCTTGTCCACTATGCCCTGCCTCATGCACAGAGGAAGAATTGTTGGAGGCTACAGACAATGCCGTTGCTGTTGCCCGTTTTTGGTCAAAAGATATTTAGCTGCCTGCGCTCCTTCTATTTTTATTGGTTTTATACTAATTGATGCAATGCTTTTGATACGAAATAAATAAACTAGTTGTTTGTATGTATATAATTGCCTACGGTATTGTATATGTGTGTATTGGTTTGCAATTTTACTCTAACTCTTTGTTGTGGGAGGGGCTCCAGACCATGTGATCAGGTCTGGGCTTGTTCAGGGCTCAGGCTCAATTTTAGAAGGTTTTTTTTGCCTTTAGAAGACTGGAGGAACAGTTCGGCTTGGAGACATATTATTTATTTATGTACGTATTTATATTCTGCCCTTCTCACTCGCAGGGGACTCAGGGCGGATCACAATGCACATATACAGGCAAACATTCAATGCCATTGACATACAACATATAGAGATAAACATAGAGGCAATTTAACATTCCAGAAATCAGTTAAATTCAGTAGAAGCAGATGTATGCTTTGAGAAGAAGGTTGAAACAGACTACAGCAGTGTTTCTCAACCTGGGGGTTGGGACCCCTTGGGGGGGTCATGAGGGTGCTTCAGAGGGGTCGCCAAAGACCATCAAAAACATATATTTCTGATTATCTTAGGAATCCCTTTATTGTAGTCGTTTGTGTTCACAGTGCTCTCTGGATGTAGATGAACATCCCTCCAGCATTTTCTGTTGGTCATGGAGATCTGTGTGTGGGAAGCTTGGCCCAATTCTATCATTGGTGAGGTTCAGAATGCTCTTTGATTGTAGGCGAACTATAAATCTCAGAAACTACAACTCCCAAATGTTAGGATCTATTTTGCCCAAGCTCCGGTGTTCACATTTGGGCTTATTGAGAATTCATGCCAAGTTTAGTCCAGATCTATTATTGTTTGGGTCCACAGTGCTCTCTGGATGTAGGTGAACTATAACTCCAAAACTCAAGGTCAATACCCACAAAACCCTTCCAGTATTTTCTCTTGGCCATGGGAGTTCTGTGTTCCAAGTTTGGGTCAATTCCAGCATTGGTGGAGTTCAAGGGGCTCTTTGATTTGTAGGTGAACTATAAATCCCAGCAACTACAACTCCCAAATTACCAAATCAATCCCCCCCCCCAACCTTAGCAGAATTTTGGCGTACCTGGTATTTGTGCCAAATTTGGTCCTGTGAATGAAAATATATCCCTCATATCAGATATTTACATTATGATCCATAACAGTAGCAAAATTACAGTTATGAAGTAGTAATGAAAATAATATTATGGTTGGGGGTCACCACCACATGAGGAACTGTGTTAAGGGGTCACAGCATAAGGAAGGACTGGACTGCAGAGACTCGATTAGACTCTCAAAACAGAGAGATAATTTGGACCATGGACTGTTGATTCTAAGAATGATGCCCTGTGTCACGGAGAAATCTGCTTGTAACTGGATTGATAAAGTACCTGTATGCTGAATACATGAAGTTTGTGAGTAAACTTGTTGGAAATAGCAAGCTTCCAAGCTTCCACTGTTTGCTAATGTTTGCTAATATTTGTTAACCTGTTTATCTATGGGTATGTTGATTTGTCAGTTTGGCATATCTCTTTGGTGTGGGAGGAGTTATAGGCATGATTGTACTGAGCATGTGCAGACCCAGGACTCCATTTTTTGTTCAGTTTGCACCAGATCTCTGTGGAGGCGGATGTGTGTTTGCTTTTGGACTTCAGTGTTCTAAGTCTGCTTACCACTTCATTGGAGGTGGATGGGTGTGCTCATGGATTTGAGTGAGTACAGATATACTTAAAAGACATTTAAAGGCTACGTGCCTGTATAGTGATATATACAAGCCTGTTAGTAAACCTGATGTGTTATTTTTCAAAGAAGACTATTTTGTTTTGTCACTTGAGTGCATGTTTTAACTAAGAGTTTTTAAGGGAGTGTATATTTTTGGGGCAATTACAACTGTAAATTACAACTCTTGATACAGTATGTGAACTCGAGACCCCGCCGCCACTCGGCGGGCCCACCTTCACCCGTTTCCAACTGCTGGACGCAGCAGCTGTCGATAAGTTGCTTGCTGCAGCTAGACCAACTACCTGCTCCCTCGATCCGTGCCCCTCCTGGCTTGTTAGATCTTGCCGGGAGGGGTTACGAGACCCCCTGGGAAAGATTATCAACAGCTCCCTTGAGCAAGGAGTGTTCCCAGGGGGTTTGAAAGAGGCAATGGTAAGACCGCTGCTGAAGAAGCCGAATTTAGATCCTTCGGCTCCTCCACCACCGGCCTGTGTCCAATTTGCCTTTTTAGGCAAGGTAATTGAGAGGGCAGCAGCGGATCAGCTGCAGCAGTACTTAGAAGACACAGCTGACTCGATCCCTTCCAGTCCGGCTTCCGTATTGGGCATGGGACGGAGACCGTGCTTGTCGCCATTACAGACCAACCGCGCCAGCTGGACCAGGGTGGGTCAGCCCTGCTTGTTTTGTTAGATCTGACAGCAGCGTTTGATACCGTAGATCATGTACTGTTGGCCCACCGCCTAGCCATGACCGGAGTCAGGGGACTGCCCCAAATGGGCGGCCTCCTTTCTCCGGGGATCGGGGACAGCGTGTGGAGAGGGGAGAGGAGGTCTCCGGAGGCTCCCATTGTTGTGGGGGTCCCCAGGGGGCCATCCTCTCGCCCTTATTATTTAACATTTACATGCGCCCCTGGCCCAGCTGGCCCGCGACTTTGGTCTGAGTGTTATCAGTATGCGGATGACACCCAGCTTCTGCTGAGAATGGACGGCAGGCCGGACGCCGCACCCGATTGTTTCCATCAATGCCTCGGCCGTGACTGATGGCTGCGTGCCAGCCGGCTGAAGGTGAACCCGTCAAGACGGAGATCTTGTGGCCTGGTCGACCTGGGCTGGATGAGTGCCGGTTGCCTACCCTGGATGGCGAGCAACTCAGCCCGTCACCTTTGGTTAAGAGCTTAGGTGTTAGATTGGACTCCTCGCTGACCATGGAGGCCCAGGTCTCCGTGGTCGGCGGGACGTCATTCTTCCACCTACGACAGGCTAGGCGACTGGCCCCCTACCTGTCCAGGGCCGACCTGGCCACGGTGATCCAAGCGACGGTCATCTCGAGACTGGACTACTGTAACGCCTCACGTGGGCCTTCCTTGTCGACAATCCGGAAACTCAAGCTGGTGCAGAATGCCGCGGCTCGCTGCTGGTGGGAGCACCAGTGAGGGAGCACATTACCCAATCCTCCGGCAACTGCACTGGCTCCTATTGAGTACCGGATTGCCTTCAAGGTGTTGGTTTTAACCTTTAAGGCCTTGCACGGTCTAGGGCCTGTGTACCTGAGGGACCGCCACCCCGTACGTTCCCCGAGATCACTGCGCCGGAAGAGCAAAATTTGTTGGTTATACCATCGTCCCGCTCCTGTCACCTGTCCAGTACAAGACAGAGAGCTTTCTGCGGCGGCTCCAGCACTCTGAACTCGCTCCCGGACCACATTCGAATGGTCCCTGAACTCCTCCCTTTCCGAAGGAATGTAAGACGCCCTCTTCAGACTGGCATTTGGGTAACCTTAAGCCGCTGGGCCCGTCTCGCTCAGTAGGAACCATGGATCGTTCTACTATGGTTACGTACCGAGTTTTACTGTATGTTTTTATGATATGTTTTTATGATGTGTTTATTACTGTATCGTTGTTTTTCCTGTGTACCTACTTTTGTGATCCGCCCCGAGCCTGCTGGGAGGAGCGGAATATAAAACTGAATAATAAAATAAATAATAATAAATAAATTCTACTTCAAAGAAACAACCATCTTCTGCTAACCAGATATATTTTGTAATGGCATGTCTTTATCCTTGGCCATTCAAAGACATGGTTCTTCAGTTTAACAGCTGAGCTACCTGTGTGCTATTACATTAATACTTCATGAATATTACTCGTCTTAAGAGTTGACTTAGGTCATACTTTTCTTTTGACTAGTGGTTTTCAGGTGGTCTCAATGTTCATGGGGATTCACATTTGCTAACCGAAGTTGACATTATATTGTCGACGGCTTTCATGGCCGGAATCACTGGGGTTTTGTAGGTTTTTCAGGCTGTATGGCCATGTTCTAGAAGCATTCTCTCCTGAAGTTTCACCTGCATCTATGGCAAGCATCCTCAGAGGTTGTGAGGTCTGTTGGAAACTACGAAAATTGGGTTTATATATTTGTGGAAGGTCCAGGGTGGGAGAAAGAGCTCTTGTCTATTGGAGCTAGGTGTGAATGTTTCAATTGGCCACCTTGATGAGCATTTGATGGCCTGACCGTTTTTAGGTGTAGCTTATTTATTTATTTATTTACATGATTTATATTCCGCCCCTCTCACCCCACAGGGGACTCAGGACGGATTACAATGTACACATACAGGCAAACATTCAATGCCATAGACACACAACATATATAGACAGACACCTGAGGCTATTTAACATTCCAGATTCTGGCCACCAGGGGGAGCTGTTGCATTCCTTCATTCTTCACACGCTTCCTGGAGCTTTTATGACCTCATAAATCAGTTAAATTAGCCTCCCCACAAAGTGGTACCTAAATTTCCTACTTGACAGATACAACTGTCTTTCGGGTTGCAAAGGTCGACAACAAGCTACACAATTTGGCCGAGAGCTCACCCTGACCTGGGCAGGCTTCGAACTCATGACCTTAATGCAGCTGACTTCCAGCCAGCTGCGCCACAGTCTACCACTGCCTGGGAAATTCTTTTGTTGCGAGGTGATTAGGTGTTCCTGATTGTTTCTTGTCTGTAGTTCCCCTGTGTTTGAGTTTTGTTTTTTATTTACTGGTATAATTTTAGAGGGTTTTTTTTAGTACTGGTAGATTTTGTTAATTTTAATGGTTTCTTCCTTTCTGTTGAAATAGTCCACATGCTTGTGGATTTCAGTGGCTTCTCTGTGTAGTCTGTCATGGTAGTTGTTAAAGTGGTCCAGCATTTCTGTGTTCTCAAATACTGTAATATGCTGCGTCCAGGTTGGTTCATCAGGTGCTCTGCTATGGCTGACTTCTCTGGTTGAAGTGGTCTGCAGTGCCTTTCATGTGTCTTGATTTGTGTTTGGGCAATGCTGTGTTTGGCGGTCCCTATGTAGACTTGTCCATAGTTGCATGATATACATTAGACTCCTGCAGAGGTGAGAGGATCCCTCTTGTCCCCAAATGGGAAGATAGAGCTGACAGAGGGAGCTCAACCTGCTCTCCCCGGATTCGAACCACTGATCTCTTCGTCAGCAGTCCTGTCGGCACAAGGGTTTAACCCATTGCACCACCGAGGACTCTATAAATGACGTGGTCTCCTATGTTCT
This sequence comes from Anolis apletophallus, assembly GCA_030556195.1. Classification (NCBI taxonomy): domain Eukaryota; kingdom Metazoa; phylum Chordata; class Lepidosauria; order Squamata; family Anolidae; genus Anolis; species Anolis apletophallus. Next base: position 4,303 of record JARBWK010004110.1, on the reverse strand, counting down.
TACCTTTTTCTTGCTTCATCCATGAGACTGCAAGCAAAGGATGCTGTGGGGAGGGTTGTTCTACAGGGGAAGAAAGGCACTGCGGAGAAGTCAAGGGCTGTGGAGCAGAAGGGACAGGACAGCAAGTGGCCTCCATATGTGATGGGACACATTCCTGCTGCAGGACAGGCCTGGAAGCTGAAGGCAGAAAAAGCCAAAAAAGAAACATCACCAGGAAGCTCATCCTAACACTGTATCCATGTTATCTACACTCAGAACCATCTGGATCTTGTGACAATGTTTATTTTATTATCTACTTTTTAAAGTAACTTTCCAAATACTGTTTCATAGCATTGAGCCATAATTGTGTCAAACGACATTAATTATACAGTTCAGATGTACCTATACCAGGCATGGGCAAACTTCGGCCCTCTGGGTGTTTTGGACTTCAACCCCCACAATTCCTAACAGCTGATAGGCTGTTAGGAATTGTGGGAGTTGAAGTCCAAAACACCCAGAGGGCCGAAGTTTGCCCACGCCTGACCTATACTGATCCTTACCACATTTTCCTTGTGGTGTTGCATTGTTTCAGATCTTATTGTTTGCTGTTCAGATCAACTTTCAGTAACGTAAAAGGCAGGAACGCTTAAAAATAATACTTTTTCCAACTTCTTATTATTTATTATTTATTTATTATTTCGATTTATATACCACCCTTCCCGAAAGGCTCAGGGTGGTTCACAAGAATAAAACAACATAATCACAACAGTAATTTAAAACATGATAAAAACAATTTAGACAGATATGGAATTAGCAGTTAATTAATTAATTAATTACAATTAATTAACTTAATTGTATGGAGGTATTTAATTATATTACATCCATTTTTTTCCAATTTTGGGGCTCAAGGGGACATACACAGATTTTTTCAAGCACTTCTATCCAGATATTAAATCATATCCAAATCTGCTTATCATTGACAAAATGGTTGGCTCTTATTCCTAAGTGTAGGAAACATGTAGCCCTCTAGTTATTATGGAATTCATCTCCAATACATGTTTAGTACCACTGGCCACACTCAGTGGGCAGATGAGAATTGAATCCCAAAATGTTTAGAGAGCAAACCAAACTTCATTGCATTGCGAAGATATTCTCCTTTCCTTTGGTGACCATATGCAAAATAAGGTTCAATGAATGCTCTAATGTGCCAGAGAGATCCGCAATCCCCCACATATGAGCTTCTTCCCCCTAATACATCTCAATGAACTCTCACCTCCATTATATGGTTCCCTGTAATCCAGGCAGGAATAGGTCTGAGTCAGTTCCAGGCAGGTGTTGGTGAAATCAGGGAAAGCTGGAAAGGAAATTCAGATTTTTATTCCTCCATTTAATAGTGCAATTATATTGTAGATTGTTTTAAGTGGACCCAAAAGGTAAAAGAAATTCCTGTGATATCAAGATCATTACTGACCAAAAGGTCATGAGTTCGAAGCCAGTCGGGTCGGAGTGAGCTTTCGTCCATTGTGTAGCTTGCTGTCGACCTTTATTTATTATTTATTTATTATTCGGGTTTCTATGCCGCCGACTCCCTGAGGCTCGCGGCGGCTCACAGGAACCGAAGGTTCCTTTGCAGCCTAAAATACAGTTGCATCTGTCAAGTAGGAAATTTAGGTACCTCTTATGTGGGGAGGCTAATTTAACTAATTTACAATGCCATATCTCCAGCAAGCAAGCAAAAGAATGAGGAAGTACTCTATCTGAGTCACAAATGGACGGTGAAGCGACAGCTCCCCTGGTGGGCAGAATATCCTCATGAAAGCTGAAAAGTTAAATAGCCTCTGTGTGTCTGTCTATATATGTTACGTGTCTATGGCATTGAATGTTTGCCATGCATATGTAAGTTAAAATCCGCCATGAGTCTCCTGCGGAGTGAGAAGGGCAGAATATAAATACTGTGAATGAATGAATGAAGCATTTGAGACCCAAAGCATTTCCAGAGCAGTTCAGAATCAGTGAAAACGAAGCAGTCCTTACAGTAGAAAAGGTAAAGGTTTTCCCCTGACATTAGGTCCAGTCGTATCCGACTCTGGGGGGTTGGTGCTCATCTCCATTTCTAAGCCAAAGAGCCAGAATTGTCCATAGACACCTTTAAGGTCATGTGGCCAGCATGACTGCATGGAGCGCCGTTACCTTTCCACCGTGGTGGTACCTATTGATCTACTCATATTTGCATGTTCTCAAACTGCTAGGTTGGCTGAAGCTAGGCCTAACAGCAGGAGCTCACACCGCTCCCCGGATTCGAACCTGCGACCTTTCGGTCAGCAAGTTCAGCAGCTCAACGCTTTAACCCACTACATCAACGGGGGCTCCTTAGGCCTTACACTACAGTTCTTCAAACTATATACTTAGTGGAAGCATATGAGAAGGCTGAGAGAAACTCATCTTTCCTGCTAATGCAAAAGTTTGGATATTTGGGCCTTGCAAGCCCTGGCTCAACTATATCACTGGGACCAGGCCCCAAAGGAAAAAGGGATCACAAAGAAACAAGCCTTAAGCACTTGCTTTTCATGTTAAATAGTTCGTCTAAACCACTGGTTCCCAATTTTTTTTGGCCTACCGCCCCCTTTCCAGAAAAATATTTACTCACCGCCCCCCTATAAATTATTTTTTAATTTTTAATAGCAATTAAACAGAAAGGTATATGTATTAATGTTTCTACCTTTTTCATAAAATTAAATGTTTAATGTGTTTTAATTTAAATTTAATGTTACTGAAAAAAGAAGGGGCCGGAACTGGACAAGCGAGGCCCACCTTGAAAGCCTGCCTGGGGATCGTGCGCTTGCGACTGTGTCCCTGCGAGTTGGAATCCCCAGGCAGGCATTGCCGTGGAAACCGCAGCACACGCCTCCTTCCTCTCATCAACCCCGCCCATGGCGCAGTCCTGTGTATCGCCTCTTTCTTCCAACGGGAACGTCCTCGCAAGCGCTCGACCCTGCAAGTGGCAAGCAAGCCTGGCTCACGCCACCGTCCTCTTACAGGGGTTCAGTGCCCCCCAAATTCTCCTGAGCCTCCCAGCGCCCCCTTGGATTGCCCCACCGCCCACCAGGGGGTGGTACCACCCACTTTGGGAACCATTGGTCTAAATAATACATTAGCTTTGCTGATGGAATGTGCTTGGGAAAAGCTACTCGCCTGGCTACTGTTCTCCAAGTTCCCCTGCCAGCAAGATTAGTTGGCAATGCATTGTATGGCAGTGTATATGAGACCTTAGTCCTTCAAGCATCAGCACAGGGAGCTTTTTAAACTACTCACAGCTGTCTAATATCTTTCTTTTCTTCTCTTTGTCTAGCTGTCCTGCTTAATATTTTTGGTCCAAATATCTGGAGGGCAAATGTACTATTTGGATGAACTCTGTAGTCCCAAAATTATTAATATCCCGACACCTTTTCTCCTTTTGTGTTCTAAGATGCAACTCGATAAAAGATCACACGACAGGAATAGTTTTGAGTTTTGTTTAGTACCTTTCATGTCAGATGTGTGATGGAATGGCATTTCCTTCTCAAAGCCTTCAAGCTCAGCTAGATAACTTCCAGCCGTCCATCCTGACAGTTGCTGATCCATCTCACTTTCTGGCAGAAACCAGGAATCTACTGTGCCGAAATCTTCCTCCTGAAACATCTTCCTGTAATCTTCTGCAAAATCTTGGGGGAAGAAAGTGATAGAAATGAATATTTATTTAGGTTTTTAAATATATAAATGGGGGAAAGTAGTGTAGCACTCAGCTATCACCAATCCCTGAAAATGTTTTATGGGAGACTAGGCTTGTTCTCGTGTCCAAAAGAGATCAACAACCAGCAACTTTTAAATTGGGTTGCTGTGAATTTTCTGGGCTGTATGGCCATGTTCCAGAAGCATTCTTCCCTGACGTTTTGCCCATATCTATGGCAGGCATCTTCAGAGGTTGTGAGGTCTGTTGGAAACTAGGCAAGTGAGATGTGTGAAATGTCCAGAGTGGGAGAAAGAACTCTTGTCTGTTTCAGGCAAGTGTGGTATTGCTTTTGTTTCCCCCTATAGTTAAAAAATAAATAGACCCTTACCTGTTACTCCAGTCTCTGCTCCAGTCGGGACCATTTGCAGGGGAGGCTCCATCCAACTCTGCCAACAAGTCTCCATGCCTGGAGTCAGAGGAGGAAAAGAAGTTTAGAGAAAGAGCCTCAAATTACAGGGGACAGAACACTACAGCATTTCTAGGAGAAGTAGTAGTTTATTAATGTTTGACTATAGGTCGTTCGCATATAAAAAAAAACCAATATAAAAATGCAAT
>JARBWK010004109.1:0-10995 GCA_030556195.1 Anolis apletophallus | reverse complement strand
GGTTACAACAACATCTGTCATAGAACTCAAATATGCTGATGTCAGTCTGTGTGCATTCAGAAGAAGACCTACAAGCCACTCTAAACACCTCGCAGAAGCATACGAGAAGCTCGGCCTCCTCATTGAACATCGAGAGCCAAGTGCTCTTCCAGCAGTCACCAACAAATCCTCTCCAATGCCAGAAATACAGCTTAATGGTGGAACATTAGAAAATGTTGATCACTTCCACTATCTTGGCAGCCACCTTCCACAAAAGTCAACATAGACACTGAAATACAACACTGCTTTTGAGTTCTGTGAGTGCAGCATTTTCCAAATGAAGCAGAGAGTGTTTGAGGACCGGCACATCCATATGATACCAAGGTGCTTGTTTATAAAGCTATTGTCCTCCCAACCCTGCTATACACCTGTGAGACGTGACTGTCTATAGATGTCACATGCAACTCCTGAACGATCTCCATCAGCACTGCCTCCGAAAAATCCTGCAAACTCTTTGGGAAGACAAGGGAAAAATGTCAGCATGCTGAAGAAGCAAAGACCACTAGTATTGAAGCCGATGGTCCTCCGCTATCAACTTGCTGACTGGCCATGTTGTCCAGATGCCTGACCACTGCTCCTCAAAGCAGCGCCCTACTTCAAACTCAAGAATAGAAAACAGAATGTTAGAGGACAGGAAAAGAGATTTAAAGATGGGCTCAAAGCCAACCTTAAAACTCTGGCATAGACACTGAGAACTAGAAAGCTCCTGGCTCTTGTGCGCCCAGCTGGAGGTCAGTGTAGCACCCATGGGCCTGCCTCGTGCCACTGGGGGTAATCCCGGGGTTCCGCTGGCAGGGACCCGCACAGGCTGGAAGGGACTCAGGAGGATGAGTTGAAGGCCCAGAGCAAGATTGGTCAGGCCAAAGTGCTGCCCAGTTCACCTGTAGAGAGCTTAGCCTGGGATCTTGAGGGGAGCATTCTCCCGGGAAGGAGCGGACCAGGTGGAGATGGGAGGCAGCGGGCAGATAGCGGAGAGAGTTGGTGAATTCCCAAACGGGCCGAGGTTCCTGGGCAAAGAGCTGGCCGGGCAGCAGATGGAGGTTAGCGGCTGGGAAACCCGGGGAGGCTGCTTCTCAGGAAGATAGCGATACTGACTGGAAGAGTGGGCCGTTTCCTCATAACAGGCGAGGGACATAGGAGGAGGGCAGGAGGAGCTGGCATCTGTCCCTGTGACCGTCGCTTGGAAAGTAGAGACTGGAGACGCGGCCCTAGATCGCCGGGGTTCCAGGCCGAGGGATTAAGAACGCCCCGTGGGAACTGATCGCCAGTTCTCCGGCCACGGCCCGATCTGAAGGGCGTGAAAGCGGAGGAATCCTGGAGCCTAGTTTGGCTCACCATAGACCAAGACCTTTACCTTGTTTGGCGATTCGCATTGGTGCGGATCCCTAGCTCCGTGCCGGAGTGCATCCGGGAGCCATGCCAAGCTATTTACCACGCTTGCCTTTGAATCTACCTTTGGAACTTTGCCACTTTACTGAACTGCAGCTTCGTGCTGATTGCTTTATTCTATGAACTTTATGAAAACTGCTTTTTGGATTTGTTTTTACTAAATAAACATAGTTAGCCCTTGCTACGCCTCCGTGTGTGTTAAAGGGGCAGTTCTAAGTCGTGGGATTGTGACAGCGTACCGGAGAACTCTCGAACCCCTTTTCGCACCACGGACGCACTAGGAACCGCTGAAGGGCATCCAGGCTCCCATCGCCCCCACTGTCGCCATGGCAAAACTTGGACGGATCAGCAGGTGGTGGTGTTGCAGCAGGAGGTGGCGGAGCGAACCCGAAGGGCGGCACCCGCCGGTGAATGCCCCGACACGTTTCAATGGACATCCGGCGGCGGGTGCTTTTGTATTGCCCAGGTTAGATGTACTCTGAGCTGCGGCAAACGAGCTTGCCACCCCCAGCCCAGGTGGGGTTCGTGTTCAACTGCATGGGGGAATGGCAGTGACTTGGGCAACTTCCTCATCAATGCAGCGTCTCCTCATGTGGCTACTCTGACACTTTCCTGGCGGCGATCCGGGCGACCTGGGGACCCCCTAACGAGGACCTGGCGGAACGGATTTGGGCATCGCTGACCATGAAGGATATGTCCTGGCCCAGCAACATTTCCCGCTTTCCGAGTGTTGGCCAGCCAGACCAAGTGGGAAGTGGCGGCCTACGCTATACGATCTAGCGGACTCGGCCGAGCCAACAACAGATGTTGCAGTTGCCCCGGCCGGCCGACCTGGAGGAGGCCACGCCCCTGAGTCTGGCGGGCGGAGGCGGCCACGCAACACAAGAGGAGGTGGGGGCGGCCCCACAGAGAAACCGCCGAAAGAAGCGGGAGGCCGACCGGCCAGTTTGTGCCCCGCCAGATTCCTGCTCCCACCCCTTTGTGGATGACTCTGAACCGATGCAACTGGGCACGGTACGGCCTAGTGGACGCCGCCGAAAAGGCCTCAAGAAAGACTCAACCTTTGTTGGTACTGTGGGGGCTCGGGTCATTTTTCTCGTGATTGCTCTCAGAAACCGCGTGGGAAGACCCCTCGCGCCTCTCAGCGGTGGCCAGCCCCCGAGCCTGAGGAAGCCCTTCAGGGGGCGGCAGGGAAGGGTCCGGCCGAGAGGTAAGAGGGTTCGCCGCCGGCGCCATCGCTCATCTTTCCTCCGGAACCTGAGACTGACAACTGTTCCTTGTTATGGTCACCCTGGTCTCCTGAGAAGGGGCCGATGATGGTCCATGCCATGATCGACTGGGGCTACCAACAACTTATTGACGCGCAGACTATGCCCGGTCTGCTGGATTACAATTTCTGGATCTTCAAGAGCCTACATGCTCAGACTATCGATGGGAGGCTCCTGGGGCTGTGACCCAATATACCGCCTCCCACACCAGGATGTGACTAGTTCTCATAAGGAAGAGATCTCTTTCTCTTGACAAGCTGTCGGACTTTCCTATTGTGTTGGGGATTGTGTGGCTGACGCTGCATGATCCCCAGATCTCCTGGGCCAAGCGACAGCTTGTTTTTGCTTCTGACCATTGCCAGAGCCAGTGCATGATGGCCCGGGCGCAGCGGCGCAGGAGGTGACCCCGGTGGCGCCGCTGCCCAGGAACTACGCTGCTTTTTGGGACGCTTTCAGCGAGAAGGAGGCAGAACCGCTGCCTCCGCCCCGGCCTTATGCCTGTGCCATTGATTTGGGAACCCGGAGCCCGATCCCGAGGGGGGAGCTTACCCTCTCGGACCCGGAGCAGCAGGCCCTTCGCGATTTCCTGACGAAAACCTGCGGAAGGGGCTCATCCGCCTCGCAAACACGGCGGGGGCGCCCATCCTGTTTGTCAAAAAGAAATCAGGGGAATTGCGTTGTGTAATGACTATCGGGAGCTCAACAAGATCACGATTTGCAAACCATACCCTTGCCCCTGATCCCCGAGTTGTTGGAACGGATGCGGGCCAAGGTATTCACGAAATTGGACCTCCGGTGCATATAATCTTGTCCGATTCGTCAGGGAGATGAGTGGAAGACTGCGCCCAGACCAAGTGGGGCAGTTTCGAATACCTGATGGGATTCGGCTTTGTGCAATGCCCCGCCCGCTTCCAACATTTCATGAATGACATTTTCCCGAGACCTGCTGGATCGATATCTGGCCGTATCTTGATGATCTGCTGATTTTTTCTCCGGATCAGGCCACCCATGACCGCCACGCCAGGAAGTGCTCCAGAGACTGCGGCCCACGGCTCTATGCTAAGCTGGAGAAGTGTGCATTTGATCTGGCGTGAGGTGGACTTTCATACCAGATTTCTCCACGGGCATAGCCATGGATGACACCAAGATCCAGGCTGTGGTTGACTGGGCGGCCCGGCCAGCAAAAAGGACATTCAACGCTCCTGGGCTTTGGCCAACTACTACAGAAAGTTCATTCCTGACTTTGCCAAGTGGGCTGATCCGATCACCCAGTGCCTGCGGGGTAAGGTGCCGTTCCCGTGGACGCCGAGGCGGATGCGGGGTTCCGGAGGCTGAAGCAGCTGTTCACCACTCAGCCGCTTTTTGCAGCACCCCCAACCCCGCACTCCTCTTCATCGTGCAGGCTGACGCTTGATGTGGCTGTGGGAGCGATCCTGCTCCAACCACAGGGGACGGACTTGCTGCTCTGCGCTACTTTTCCTGCAGCTCACGGCGCCGGAGAAGAACTATACCATTTGGGGAGAAGGGAGCCCTAGCCATCAAGGTGGCGCGAAGTCTGGAGACACCTCTGAAGGGGCACCCCGGTGGAAGTTCACACCGACCACCGGAATTTGGAGCACTTGGAAGTCTCAGCAAATTGAACCAGAGGCAACAGAGATGGTCCCTGCCCTTGAGCGCTCACTCCGCATTCACTATGTGACCCCCTAAGCACTGGGCAAGCTGATGCCCTGTCCCGAAGCCAGAGTATGTCCGCGGGGGAAGGCCTCACCGAGCAGCCTCTGCTCAAGGCGGAGAACTTGCAGCCGTCGAACGCTCCCGCGCTGCCCGTGGCCCCGCCTGGCCCTGTGGATAAGCGGCCGTTGAGTGTGCGGGTTCAGGCCCGCCAACGGGTCGACCCTTGGGTGCAAGAGGCAGCGACCAAGGGGTGCAGGCCCGCTTCAGGTGAGAAACGGGGTGCTCTATCACCGTGACTCTGTTTATGTTTCTCCGGCCCTGGAGCGGGGAAATTCTAAAGCTTTGCCACGACACCAAGGCAGCGGGACATTTTTGGGCTCTTTAAGACTCTACAGCTGGTCCTACGGGACTTTGGTGGCTCAAAGTGCGCCGGGATGAGGACTTTGATCCTGCCCTGTGTGCCAGCGGCCAAGAACCCGGGGGCAAGCCGCCGGTTTGCTCCAGCCCTCCCGACCCCTTCTGCCCCGTGGAAGATGATTTCGCCGATTTCATCACTGATTTGCCCAAGTCCATGGGGGTTCACCACGATCCTGGTCGTGGTGGACTGTCTCTACCAAGATGGGACACTTCATCCCCTGTGGGGGTGCCTACGGCCAAGGAGACGGCCGATATGTTTGTGCAACATGTGTTTCGTTGCATGGCCTGCCCGAGAGTTTGGTGACGGACCGTGGTTCCCAGTTCACTTCCCAGTGCTGGAAGGCTGTTCAGAAGCAGCTGGGGATTGAGGCGCTGATGCACGGCCCACCATCCTCAGACCGATGGCCAGACCGAACGGGTCAATGCCACCTTGGAGCAGTATCTGCGGTGCTATGTTAACTACCAGCAAAAGCACCTGGGCTCTTTGTTGTCCATGGCAGAGTTTGCTTACAACAATGCGACGCAGGAGTCCATCAAGGAGACTTTCTTTGCCAATCCAGGATACCATCCCGGTTCTACTTCTCCCGTGACTCGTCTGGGGAAGTGCCGGTGGCGGAGGATTGGCTGCCAAGGGCTCTGCATTTCAAGATTTGCTACGACCAATTGACCAGGCTAAGGCCGACTGCAAGCGGATGGCTGATCGGCGGCGCCAGGAGGTCCTGACGTTCTGGTGGGGATCGCGTCTGGTTGTCTACCAAGAACCTGCCCACCCAACGCCCGAGCCGCAAATTGATGCGAGATTTTTGGCCCCTACAAGGTGTTGGAGAAGGTGGGCCCTGTTTCCTTCAAACTACAACCCCAGCGGACATGAAACTCCACCCGGTGTTTCATCGCTCCCTGCTCCGCCGGGCGGGCGGGGGTGCGGCCTGACGTGACGCAGAGCCGCCCCTCCCCCCGTGATGCGGGAGGGCGGAGAGGAGGTCGAGGTGCAGGACATCTTGGATGCCCGCCTCCGCACGGGAAGTTGGAGTTTCATTGACTGAAGGGTTTTGGCCCGAAGAACGTGCTTGGGTCAAGGCTCGAGATGTAAACGCACCGGAGCTGGTGGCTCGTTTCCATCGCAAGTATCCTGACAAGCCCAAGCCCCGGCGGCACCCAGGGGCCCTGAGGGGGATAGTGTAGCACCCATGGGCCTGCTCGTGCCACTGGGGGGTCCACGCCAGTCCCGCGAGCAGTGGACCCGCACAGGCTGGGAAGGGACTCAGAGGATGAGTTGGAAGGCCCAGAGCAAGATTGGTCAGCCGTGCCTTTGCCCAGTTCACCTGTAGAGAGCTTAGCCTGGGATCTTGAGGAGCATTCTCCCGGGAAGGAGCGGACCAGGTGGGAGATGGGAGGCAGCGAAGCAGATAGCGGAGAGAGTTATGAATTCCCAAACGCCGAGGTTCCCAAGAGCTGGCCGGGCAGCAGATGGAGGCTAGCGGCTGGGAAACTCCGGGAGGCTGCTTCTCAGGAAGATAGCGATACTGACTGGAAGAGCGGGGCCGTTCTCATAACAGGCGAGGGACATAGAGGAGGGCAGGAGGAGCTGGCATCTGTCCCAGACCGTCGCTTGGAAAGTAGAGACTGGAGACGCGGCCCTAGATCGTCGGGGTTCCAGGCCGAGGGATTAAGAACGGCCCCGTGGGAACTGATCGTCAGCTCCTCCGGCCACGCCTGATCTGAAGGGCGTGAAAGCCGGAGTGAATCCTGGAGCCTAGTTTGGCTCACCATAGACCAAGACCTTGCCTTGTTTGCGATTCGCATTGGTGCGGATCCCTTGCTACGCCCGGATTGAACTGAGCCCTGCAAGCTTTTTACCACGCTTGCCTTTGAATCTACCTTTTGAACTTTGCTTACTTTACTGAACTGCAGCTTCGTGCTGATTGCTTTATTCTATGAACTTTTAAGTGAATTGCTTTTTTGGATTTGTTTTTACTAAATAAACATAGTTAGCCTTTGCTACGTCTCCGTGTGTGTGTTAAAGGGGCAGTTCTAAGTCGGTGATTGTGACAGTCAGCTGTGACCAGCACTGCTGTGGAATTTGAAGAGGCACAAATGGAGGGCGAAGGAAATGTGCCAAGAGGAAGGCGCGTCAAGCCAACCTCGACCGGGACCGCCTTCCACCTGGAACCCAATGCCCTCACTGTGGGAGAAGATGCAGATCAAAAATAGGGCTCCACAGTCACCTACATACCCACCGCCAGTACACTGATCTTGAGGACCATCATCCTCACACGAGGCATCGCAGAAGTGCTGGGGAGCTGTGCTAATATTATAATATATTGTATAAATATATAATATTGATAATAATATAATACAACATGCTAATAATACAATAAAATAATTATATACTTTATATTGCATGTGATATTACTAATACAATTACAGTATTGTGGTATAGTACAGTATAGTAATATATAATTGTCACCCATACAGAAGCAGCTCTGCAGCACCTAACATTCTGCTTTGCAACAGCTGCAGAGCTGTTTGGGCTGGAAGTCAGTCTGAAGAAAACGGAAGTTCTCTACCAGCCCGCACCACAGGGAGAACACCATCATCCCCACTTCAGCATAGGGAAATCTATGCTTATGTATTCAGTAGTTCACCTACCTGGGAAGCATCACCTCTTCAGACACCAAGATTATAAAGAGATAGATCACAGATTAGCAAAGGCATATAGTGCATTCGAGTGCTTCACAAAAGAGTCTCGAATAACAAACACCTGAGACAAAGCACAAAAAATCAGTGCGTACAGAGCTATCATACTGTCTATCCTCCTATATGGGTCTAAAACATGGGTCACCTATCGCCAACACCTACGACTCCTTGAACGCTTTCATCAGCTCTGTCTTTGCACAATCCTAAATATTCACTGACTGACTATGTGACGAATATTGCTGTCCTTGAGCAGGCAGGGATCATCAGCATTGAGGACATGCTATTGAGAAACACAGCTGCGCTGGGCAGGACACATCTCTAGGATGGAGGACCACTGCCTCCCAAAGATACTATTCTATGGTGAACTTGCCACGGGTCAGCGCAAGAGAGGCGCCCCAAAAAAGAGATATAAAGACTCCCTGAAACAACATCTCCGGCTCAGCCAAATTGATCACCAACAATGGTCCACCCTAGCCTCACATCGGGAGGCATGGAGACGCACTATCCACAATGCTGCGGCCTCTTTCGAGAAGACACGCGAACGAGTCTCAAGAGAAACGACAACGCAGAAAGAACCGCAACTTGGAAACATCATCACCTAAGGAGTCTTTTCTTGCTGTGCTTTAGGCAATAGTACTTGCCTATCTCGGATTGGCCTTTTAGTCATCAACGCACTTGTAGAAAGCGGGATGAGTCCTTCCTGAATCTTCTCGTCGCAAGAAAAGCTAAGAAAAAGAAGTATATAATATTAATGATATGTTAGTAATTTAGTATATTGTATACACATATAATATTGATAATATTATAATGTAATACAATATACTAATAAAAATTCAATATAATAATAATAATACACTTTATTTATATTCCGCACTTCACCCTGAAGGGGACTCAGTGCGGATCACAGAACACATACAGCAGATAATTCCTGCCATTTTTAGACATACAAGACATACGATACCTATAACAGGAGGATCCCCTGGACTGAGCCTTGCTCCTCCTGGCCTCCAACCGGGTGCTGTTGTTATATTTGTTGTTATATTCGTCACTGGGTGCTGCCGCCCCATTTCGGCCACAGGGGGCACTTGTTGTTCCATCCTCCTTGCTACCTCCTCCTTCTTGACGGTAAGAGCCTGCCAGCCAGCCTTCTTCCGGTAATCGTCTTCAATATTTATTGAAGTTAAAAAGTTCTTTAGATACTCTCCTCGCCTTATGCGGTGTACCTAATTTTTCTACTTGCAGCTAGCTTTCGACTGCTTAGGTCAACAGGGTCAATATAATACTTTTATAATATAACTAGCTTGGGGACCCAGCGGTGCCCGGGTTATTTGAGGAAGGCATTGTGTGCCAAGGTTGGTCCCTATTAGATGTTTATGTGGCTTGCAGTGGTCTCAGGAACTTAGTGAAGGTACTGCAAGTCCCATTGGCCATGGTCCATCCCCCTCCAAACAGCACCAGGATGTAGAGTGGGTCATGGGGGCTCTGTGTGTCACATTTGGTCTTGATCATTCTTGGATGAGGGTTGCAGCGGTCTCGGAAGGTGAGTGAAGGTATTTCAAGTCCCATCATCTGTGTTCTATCCTCCTTGAAACAGCACCAGGGTGTTGAGGGGTCAAGGTGGCTCTGTGTGCTAATTTTGGTCTGTATTGGTCATTGGGTGAGGGTTATACAGAAGGGGCCATTAGGCCCCCTGTGTGCCAAGTTTGGTCCTGATCCGTCACTGCTGTGGGCCGCAGTGTCTGACTGCCTGAGGCCTTTCCTTTCCCTCTGAGTCACCTTAGAATATTGGAATGTGGATGGCCAATCGAGTCCTTTATGCAAATACCATTTCAGTGGCAACCAATCCCTCTGTCTGGGGTCAGAATGTTGGAGTTCTGAGGCTGGCCAATCAGAGTCCTTTATGCAAATAATCCTATAGTGGCAACTCTATCGAAACGCTGTCACATATTCCTTGGCACCTCCAAGCACTCTCCCAGAAAATGAACATTCCATTTCCAACGGACAAAAACAGTCATTTGGCTAACTCAAGCATTCAGTTGCATTCTGTTTTGCTGGCCAATCAGAATCCTTTATGCAAATAGTTCCTCAGTGGCAACCAATGTCCTCTGTCTGGTGCCTTAGATTGTTGGGAGTTCTGAGGCTGGCTAATCTGAGTCCTTTATGCAAATAATCTGGTGCCTTACGAGTGTCGGAGTTCTGAGGCTGGCCAATCAGTGTCCTTTATGCAAATAATCCCACAGTGCCAACCAATCGAAATGCTGGCACATATTCCTCTGCACCTCCTGCCCTCGCAAGCCGCAAACACTGACTTTTATTATATACATAGAAGATAGATAGATAGAAGGTAGATACAATATAATACTTAGGTCAACTTAGGTCAATCCACTACTTTTATATTTGAGATTACATGTAATACTGCTAATAATATTACAGTATAGTGGTATAGTACAATATAATTTATTTATTTATTTATTTATTTATTTATTTATTTATGGCATTTTACCCCGCTCTTCTCAACCCCCGAGGGGGGACTCAGAGCGGCTTCCAAAGGCACAATTTGATGCCTACATCACAATTGCAGTATAAAAACACAATATAAAACCCTCCAGCATTCGACACTAAAATACATTAACATACAATTATATTCACACATCCTATGAATTCACCTATGTTAAAAACAGTGTTCCGTCCATAAAAGCATTGAGCCCTATTCACCAACTTTCCATAAAACTACTAAAGTGCTGTCCTGTGCTACTATGCGAACGCCTGGTCCCACATCCAGGCTTTCACTTTTTTCCTGAATGTCAGGAGGGATGGAATTGATCGTATGTCGCTAGGGAGCGCATTCCACAGACGGGGAGCCACCACCGAGAAGGCCCTCTCCCTCGCCCCACCAGCCGCACCTGGGAAGCCGGCGGAGCGAGAGCAGGGCCTCCCGGATGATCTTAAAGTACGAGGTGGGACGTGAGCGGCAGATGCTCGGACAAGTAAGCTGGGCCAGAACCGTATAGAGCTTTAAAGGTTTAAACTTTGAATTGAGCCCGGAATTGGACTGGCAGCCAGTGGAGCCGACACAACAGGGTGGTGGTATGCTCCCTGTATGTAGCTCCAGTTAGTAATCTGGCTGCCGCCCGTTGGACTAGTTGTAATTTCCGAACTGTCTTCAAAGGCAGCCCCACGTACAGCGCGTTGCAGTAATCTATTCGGGATTATATAATACAATATAATACATAATACTAATATTGTGCTATGCTAATAATATATTGTATGTACATATAACTTGTCAGCTGCTCTGAGTCCCTTTGGGGTGAGAAGAATGACACATAAATGCCATAAACAAACAAACAAAACAAGGCTCACACTATTTCAACACCCTCAGGCTGCATCTACTACACTCTGGGCAGCGGCCCTCTTCCTCAGGAGAAAGCTAAAACCAAAACTGCAAAACAAACCCCAGGATTCCATGGCAGTTAGAAGTGGTGTCAAACTGGTGTAAATCTAGTGTGTACAC
>JARBWK010004108.1:0-11000 GCA_030556195.1 Anolis apletophallus | reverse complement strand
TTTGGAGGAGTGGGCTCTCCTGGATCCGGCCAGAAAGCCTTGCACGAGCAGGTCATGGAGGAGATTCGTGGGATGGTGGACTCTCTTGGTAAGGCTCCCTCACTTGGGGGGGGGGGGGTCTGTTTCAAAATGCAGGATCCCAACCAGTACGCCTCTCTGCTCTCCACACAGCCACCCTGCAGAGAAAGGGTTACAAAAAGGAAAAAAGAGAAAGGGAGGCTTGTTCTCCAATCCCTTGGTCATTTCAGCCCCCCGAGGAAATCCCAGTTTGTCGACATCTCCCTTCAATTGTGGTGCCCAGACCTGGACACAGCATTATTCCAGGTGTGGTCGGAGCAAGGCAGAGTAGTTATTCCGTGTGATGTGTCCAGGCAAATTGAACATGGTTTTGAGTGCAAGGAGGCAAGGCACCTCTTTTACGAAAGTTAAACAAAGACTTTTTGTTTTATAGCAGTTGCTGTCTGATCGAGGATACTACTTTGTGAGCAAACTTAAATAAATAAATGAATATTAAATAAATAATGGCAGCAGACACAATTTCAGATTGAAAACTTCGTTGTATTTTGTTGCTTGTGTTGTATTGAGGGCAGAGACTGCCTGTGTAAACCGTCCCGAGTCGCCTTCGGGCTGAGAGGGGCGGTATAGAAACGTGACAAATAAATAATAAATAAATAAATTCAAGTCAGAAAAAATAAGTGCATGTTCATAAGCTCCATGTTTGACTTAGACAATACAACATCAAGCTTTGATAATAAAAGAAGGAAACCTATCTCCTGACAATATGTGAAACTATCGTATATAATAGATTGAGTTTAAATGGGAAAGGAATGGATGAATGGACGGACAATTCCCTCTTATGGGCTAAAAATGGGCCACTACAGTTTGCGATCTTTTTGTGGGCGCCAACGTACGTAATCCCATCCATTCTTCCTCTGGGCTTAGTTTCCAGCTCCCTTTACTCTTTAGTTGCAAATGCCCAGTTTGTGAATGCTGTTTTTCAGCCGGGATTCCAAGCCCAAGGAAAAGACGCTTGAACTATGACTTCCCTTGAGGAACAAATCGTACCTCTGGCTAGCGTTTCCCGTCTGTTTTCCTGCTCTTTATATCAGTTTGTGTAGAGCAGGGCTGTCCAACAGGCGGCCCGGGGGCTGTACACGGCCCCCCAGCCCCTTGGATACGGCCCCCTACCCTCCAGCAAGAAAAAAGATGTTTTTTTAAAAAAAATTCAATAAAAAATATTTTTAATTATTTTTAATTTTTATTTTATTATTATTATTATTACATTTTTTTGGTCCCGCCCCTTGGCTTTCCATTGGCCCCCTCCTCCTGAGGGAGAGAGGGAGTGACGTCTCTCGCGCCCCGCTCGTGATTGGAGGAGCACTCCTGGAGGCGCGAAAAGCCTCCCCCGAGTCTCCTTGCAGCCTCATCCCTTTCTTCCTTCCCTCTTCCATACTTCCCATCTTTCTTCCCTGGGGAAGTTTGCCCCAATTCTGTTGTTGGTGGGATTCAGAATGCTCTTTGATTGTAGGTGAACTATAAATCCCAGAAACTGTAACTCCCAAATGTCAAGGCCTATTCCCCCAAACTCCATCTGTGTTCATATTTGGGCATATTAAGGCCAGGCTTGGAAAAATAATATCAATAATAATAATGGGTTGCCTTGAGTTTTCCATATGGCTGCCTGGCCCTGTTCAATAAGCATTCTCCCCTGACGTTTCACCCACATCTATGGCTAAAAAAGGCATCCTCAACTTTGATCTGGGTTATTTGAATCCACACTGCCATATAATCCAGTTCAAAGCAGAGAATCTGGATTTTAGATGCAGCACAGAAGAGGCCTCAGACACCAAAGGTGGAATAAAAGGCTCCTTCCAGACAGGCCCTATATCCCAGGGTCTGATCCAAGGTTTGCTTTTATCCCAGATTATCTGGCAGTGGGGACTCATATAATCCAGTTCAAAGCAGAGAATCTGGATTTTAGATGCAGCACAGAAGAGGCCTCAGACACCAAAGGTGGAATAAAAGGCTCCTTCCAGACAGGCCCTATATCCCAGGGTCTGATCCAAGGTTTGCTTTTATCCCAGATTATCTGGCAGTGGGGACTCATATAATCCAGTTCAAAGCAGAGAATCTGGATTTTAGATGCAGCACAGAAGAGGCCTCAGACACCAAAGGTGGAATGAAAGGCTCCTTCCAGACAGGCCCTATATCCCAGGGTCTGATCCAAGGTTTGCTTTTATCCCAGATTATCTGGCAGTGGGGACTCATATAATCCAGTTCAAAGCAGAGAATCTGGATTTTAGATGCAGCACAGAAGAGGCCTCAGACACCAAAGGTGGAATAAAAGGCTCCTTCCAGACAGGCCCTATATCCCAGGGTCTGATCCAAGGTTTGCTTTTATCCCAGATTATCTGGCAGTGGGGACTCATATAATCCAGTTCAAAGCAGAGGGTCTGATCTGGATTTTAGATGCAGCACAGAAGAGGCCTCAGACACCAAAGGTGGAATAAAAGGCTCCTTCCAGACAGGCCCTATATCCCAGGGTCTGATCCAAGGTTTGCTTTTATCCCAGATTATCTGGCAGTGGGGACTCATATAATCCAGTTCAAAGCAGAGAATCTGGATTTTAGATGCAGCACAGAAGAGGCCTCAGACACCAAAGGTGGAATAAAAGGCTCCTTCCAGACAGGCCCTATATCCCAGGGTCTGATCCAAGGTTTGCTTTTATCCCAGATTATCTGGCAGTGGGGACTCATATAATCCAGTTCAAAGCAGAGAATCTGGATTTTAGATGCAGCACAGAAGAGGCCTCGGACACCAAAGGTGGAATGAAAGGCGTCCTTCCAGACAGGCCCTATATCCCAGGGTCTGATCCAAGGTTTGCTTTTATCCCAGATTATCTGGCAGTGGGGACTCATATAATCCAGTTCAAAGCAGAGAATCTGGATTTTAGATGCAGCACAGAAGAGGCCTCAGACACCAAAGGTGGAATAAAAGGCTCCTTCCAGACAGGCCCTATATCCCAGGGTCTGATCCAAGGTTTGCTTTTATCCCAGATTATCTGGCAGTGGGGACTCATATAATCCAGTTCAAAGCAGAGAATCTGGATTTTAGATGCAGCACAGAAGAGGCCTCAGACACCAAAGGTGGAATAAAAGGCTCCTTCCAGACAGGCCCTATATCCCAGGGTCTGATCCAAGGTTTGCTTTTATCCCAGATTATCTGGCAGTGGGGACTCATATAATCCAGTTCAAAGCAGAGAATCTGGATTTTAGATGCAGCACAGAAGAGGCCTCAGACACCAAAGGTGGAATAAAAGGCTCCTTCCAGACAGGCCCTATATCCCAGGGTCTGATCCAAGGTTTGCTTTTATCCCAGATTATCTGGCAGTGGGGACTCATATAATCCAGTTCAAAGCAGAGAATCTGGATTTTAGATGCAGCACAGAAGAGGCCTCAGACACCAAAGGTGGAATAAAAGGCTCCTTCCAGACAGGCCCTATATCCCAGGGTCTGATCCAAGGTTTGCTTTTATCCCAGATTATCTGGCAGTGGGGACTCATATAATCCAGTTCAAAGCAGAGAATCTGGATTTTAGATGCAGCACAGAAGAGGCCTCAGACACCAAAGGTGGAATAAAGGCTCCTTCCAGACAGGCCCTATATCCCAGGGTCTGATCCAAGGTTTGCTTTTATCCCAGATTATCTGGCAGTGGGGACTCATATAATCCAGTTCAAAGCAGAGAATCTGGATTTTAGATGCAGCACAGAAGAGGCCTCAGACACCAAAGGTGGAATGAAAGGCGTCCTTCCAGACAGGCCCTATATCCCAGGGTCTGATCCAAGGTTTGCTTTTATCCCAGATTATCTGGCAGTGGGGACTCATATAATCCAGTTCAAAGCAGAGAATCTGGATTTTAGATGCAGCACAGAAGAGGCCTCAGACACCAAAGGTGGAATGAAAGGCGTCCTTCCAGACAGGCCCTATATCCCAGGGTCTGATCCAAGGTTTGCTTTTATCCCAGATTATCTGGCAGTGGGGACTCATATAATCCAGTTCAAAGCAGAGAATCTGGATTTTAGATGCAGCACAGAAGAGGCCTCAGAGGTGGAATAAAAGGCCTTCAGACAGGCCCTATATCCCAGGGTCTGATCCAAGGTTCGCTTTTATCCCAGACTATCTGCCAGTTGGGACCCATATAATCCAGTTCAAAGCAGAGAATCTGGCAGCACAGAAGAGGCCTCAGACACCAAAGTGGAATAAAAGGCTCTTCCAGACAGGCCCTAATCCCAGGGTCTGATTTTGCTTTTATCCCAGATTATCTGGCAGTGGGGACTCATATAATCCAGTTCAAAGCAGAGAATCTGGATTTTAGATGCAGCACAGAAGAGGCCTCAGACACCAAAGGTGGAATAAAAGGCTCCTTCCAGACAGGCCCTTTATCCCAGGGTCTGATCCAAGGTTTGCTTTTATCCCAGATTATCTGGCAGTGGGGACTCATATAATCCAGTTCAAAGCAGAGAATCTGGATTTTAGATGCAGCACAGAAGAGGCCTCAGACACCAAAGGTGGAATAAAAGGCTCCTTCCAGACAGGCCCTATATCCCAGGGTCTGATCCAAGGTTTGCTTTTATCCCAGATTATCTGGCAGTGGGGACTCATATAATCCAGTTCAAAGCAGAGAATCTGGATTTTAGATGCAGCACAGAAGAGGCCTCAGACACCAAAGGTGGAATGAAAGGGTCCTTCCAGACAGTTCCATCATTGGTGGAGTTCAGAATGCTCTTTGATTGTAGGTGAACTATAAATCCCAGAAACTGTAACTCCCAAATGTCAAGGCCTATTTCCCCCAAACTCCATCTGTGTTCATATTTGGGCATATTAAGGCCAGGCTTGGAAAAATAATATTAATAATAATAATGGGTTGCTGTGAGTTTTCCGTATGGCTGCCTGGCCCTGCAAGAAGCATTCTCTCCTGACGTTTCACCCACATCTATGGCTAAAAAGGCATCCTCAGAGGTCTGTTGGGGTTTGGCCAGTGTGGGTGGGAGAAAGAAAGAAGGAATTCTTGTCTGCTTGAGTTGGGTTTGAAGGTTGCACTTGGACACCTTGATCAGCACTGGATGGCCTTGCAGCTTCAAAGCCTGGCTGAACATTTTACAGAAATACCCATGCTGCCCTAGAAACACCAGGAGAGAATAATGCTTCAGGGACATGGCCAGGCAGCCCAGGAAACTCACAGCCACCCATTATTGTTATTATTATTATTATTAAACTCACATAATAAGATATTATAATAATTATAATAGGGCGGGGGGCGGAGCTGGGGGAGGGGCAGGGTGGGGGTGGAGCCGGGGGAGGGGTGGGGCGGGGAGGGGGTGGAGCCGGGGGCTTGGCCCCCCAGGTGATCAGTGACCGGAATTCCGGCCCAAGGTCCGGTAGAAGTTGGACAGCCCTGGTGTAGAGGAAGCCAGCAAACTCCCAGAATTATTCTTCTTAATAATAATAATAATAATAATACACTTCTATTCCATTTGTCACACAACACTAGGACTAGGGGGCACTCCTGAAGCTCCAAGGTAGGAAAGTTAGGACTAATAAAGGAAATATTTCTTCACCCAGGGGTCATTGGGTTATGGAACTCACTTCCAGAGGAGGTTGTGACAGCTGTCAGCCTGGACAGCTTCAAGGCAGGATTAGACAGATTCATGGATACCAAGGGAATCAGTAGTTACTGAAATGGACATCCAAGTGCCACCTCTGTGTTGATGGAGGCAGGCAGGATTTCCCCGGGTACTGGTTGTGGGGGGTCGGGAGCAGGTGAGGGTTTTGCCCTCCTTTCTGCTAGAGACCCCTGTGTACAACTAGTGGGCCACTGTGTGACACAGAATGCTGGACTAGATGGGCTGAGCCCGATTCAGCATGGCTCTTCTTATGTTCTTATGTTCTTATGTTCATTACAAAACACGATATTCATGTATTTATTTATTCTCACTTCCCCCGCTGTGCTCCCCGTATCCAGAGTCCTTCTTTTCTTTTTGGTCCCAGCAGAACGTCATGTCTTCTGCTGAGGGTTGCTTAGAATCATGGAATCCTAGGATCATAGAGTTGGGAGAGACCTCGTGGGCCATCCAGTCCAACCCCATTCTGCCAAGGAGCAGGACAATCCGTTCAAAGAACCCCCAACAGATGGCCATCCAGCCTCTGCTTCCCATCCTCTTTTCTCAATGTTTCTTCTTTTTTAACCCTCCTTTGCTATTGATAGACATGCTGCTGTTAACAACGTTGTGATCAATTTGACATTGCAGTGTTTCATGAGGGTCTTCTGACCACGAGGGGATCTGTTGCTTCACCGTCCATTTGTGACACTGGTGAAGTACTTGCTCAGTCTTTGCAGGCTTGCTGGAGATTTTTATGGCATCGAAAATTAGTTAAAGTAGCCTCCCCGGATGAGCGGTACCGAAATTTCCTACTTGACAGATTGTGAAATGGGTGGTAGCAAGGTAAAGTTTTAGCTAGAGAAAGAAGGCATGCATTTGAATGTGAAGGGAAAAGTCACCCATTCCCCCAGAAAAAAGGGAGACAGAATGAAAAGCCAGGCTGGGCTGAGGAACAGGGAGCCTCTGGAACATATATTACTCACCTCTCCCTTCGAGGGGCCGACCAACGTCAAGGTGGATGGAGGTGATCCTTAAAGAGACAGGGTTGACTTCGAAGGAACTGGGGGAAATGGCCAGGAGGTCACAAAGTGTTGGAAGTGAGTGCACGAATAGACAACAACAACTTAGAGGCCCCTGGCAGTGAAACAGTGTCCATCTTTACTGAACAAGGGGTGGGGAGAGGGCAGCAGTTATATCTTATTTTCTTCCATTTCTATGTTGTTTTAAGGATCTTTTCAATCCCATTCTTATACCAATTCCCTAGAGTCCTTGTCACTCACATTGTTTCTGTCCTTCTTCACAGCAGATAACTGGAACACCAAACACAGGAAGCATTTCGGACACAAGGGGGGCCTCCCTAGACGCCAGCAAACCCACAGAGAAGAAGGCGGTTCTGCCAGGGAAAGGCCCTACAAATGCAATGTATGCGGGCAGTGTTTTACCCAAAATATGGGACTCAAACTTCACAAGACACTCAGTGTTGGGAAAAGCCATTGTAAAAGGAAAAGATCAGCAAAATATCAGAAGCCATACCAATGCCAGGAGTGTGGGAAATGTTTTGCTGAGAGTTCAACCTTGGTGAAGCACAAAAGACTCACACAGGAGAGAAGCCACACCAATGCCAGGAGTGTGGGAAATGTTTTGCTCACAGTTCAGACTTGGTGAGCCACAAAAGACTCCACACAGGAGAGAAGCCACACCAATGCCAGGAGTGTGGGAAATGTTTTGCTGAGAGTTCAGCCTTGGTGAGCCACAAAAGACTCCACACAGGAGAGAAGCCACACCAATGCCAGGAGTGTGGGAAATCTTTTGCTTGCAGTTCACATTTGGTGAGGCACAAAAGACTCCACACAGGAGAGAAGCCACACCAATGCCAGGAGTGTGGGAAATCTTTTGCTTGCAGTTCACATTTGGTGAGGCCACACAGAGGAGAAGCCATATGAATGCATGGAATGTGGAGAAAGCTTCATTTGCAGTGACAGTCTACGTTCCCATCAAAAGAAGCACACAGGGGAGAAGCCATATACATGCATAGAATGTGGAAAGAGCTTCAGTCGCACTGGCAGTCTACGTTCCCATCATAGAATCCACACAGGGGAGAAGCCATATAAATGCATGGAATGTGGAAAGGGCTTCAGTGAGAGTGGCACTCTACGTTCTCATCTAAGGACCCACACAGGGGAGAAGCCACATAAATGCATGGAATGTGGAAAAAGCTTCAGTCAGAGTGGCAGTCTACGTTCCCATCAAAGGACCCACACAGGAGAGAAGCCATATAAATGCATGGAATGTGGAGAAAGCTTCAGTCAGAGTGGCCATTTACGTTCCCATCACAGGATCCACACAGGGGAGAAGCCATATAAATGCTTGGAATGTGGGAGAAGCTTCAATCGCAGTGACAGACTACGGTCCCATCAAAAGATCCACACAAGGGAGAAGCCATAGAAATGCATAGGATGTGGAGAAAGTTTCAGTCAAAGTAACAATCTACATTCATTTCAAAAGTCATATACATGCATGGAATGGGGAAAGAGCTTCAATCACAGTGAAAATCCACATTCCCTGAAAGGACCCACACAGGGGAGAAGACATAAAAATGCATGGAATGTGGAAAGAACTTTAGAGAATGTTCAGCATGCATTAAACATCGGTAGGAATTAAACAGTCCCAAATTCTAAGTAGGGTTAAGTACACACGAAGCAAGGGTGATGGTGTTCCAGGGCTCTCCCGGTATAACGCCTAAGATTTATTTAGAAATCAAAAGCCAAGGTTACAGTCCAATACTCACATGCCAGGAGTTCATTCAACAGACTTGATAACATAACATCCAAGAAATCAAGAGTACAAACCGAATTCAGAGTCCCAAAGTCAATTCAGAAAGTCAAGGGTACAAACAAAAGTTCGTAAATGAAACCAGAAAGTCAGTCCAGAACTATTCAGGATACAGCAAAGTCCAGAAAAGGATCTGGATCACGGCATTACAGGTACGTGGCTGAAGCCCAAAAGTAGAGCCAAGACAAGTATGAAGATATGACATTGCCAAAGAGCTATTCTTTTTCAGAACCCTTTCATCCAGAGATCTCAGCTGCTGCTCATTTCAGCAAACCTTCGCAGATCGTCCTAGAAGCCTGTCATGGGTTTTCTTACGGAGGAGGCCAGGTGAACCCCTTCGGAGCTTGCTGCAATACTGAGAAAAATCCCCTTCCGAGGGAGACCTGCTCCCAGGAGCCTTCCACCAAGGCCAGGCAAACTGCAGTTCATGAGAGCCAGGTGCCGGCATTCCTCTTTCCTTACAATGGCAGGTCTCCTCAGTCAGAGATAGGGCTGCGAAGGAGAAGGATGTAGTTTGGAGAAAGGAAAAGTTCGGCTTGGGGTTATTTAATAGCTACATCACCGAGGAACTATAGTTAGACAGACTCTAAAAGGGTTGGAGTACTGTGTGTAAAATGAACTTTTAAGAAGAAAGTTACAAGATTCTTGTTTTAAAGTTTAAGTGTGGAACCTGTTCTTAAGCGTTCAAATTTTGAAATACCAAATCTGCAACTAAGAGCAAACCAGTTATCTGAAACCATTAAGCTTATTGTGCCTATTTAAGAAAATAAACATGATTTTCCTGTTTGAAACAAAAAAAAATGTCAAAGGGTCCATTAGCATAGAGATAAAAGTCATATAGTGAGTGAGAGGCTTATAGACCAGTGTTTGTTGCCCGTTTGTTTTGTTCTTGTTGTGCAGGTCTGTGTCCTTGTTCGCTTTGTTTGTTAAGTAGTACTTTTTAAAAGAGTACCCAAATTATAATTTGTGTTAAAAAAATAAACCAAAATTGTAATTTGTATAAATATGCTTTGGTTAGTTTTTACTTTTTGTCTTTAAATGATTTTTTTAAAAAATAAATTGTGATGCATCCGTTTTAAAAAGCCAGTGTGATCCTAGGCTGTCCCAATGGGAGCGTGAGGTCTAGATCCGGGTAAGTTTAGTGGACTCTCTTCTAGACTTGGGCCAGACCTCCCCTGGAATCACCCTGCGTCCAGTTCCGGGCAGCACAATTCAAGCAAGATTTTGAGATGCTAGACCAGGGGTGAGCAATTACCGGCCCTCCAGGTGTTTTGGACTTCAACTCCCAGAAATCCTAAGAGCTGGTAAACTGGCTAGGATTTCTGGGAGTTGAAGTCCAAAACACCTGGAGGGCCAGTACTTTCCCACCCCTGTGCTAGGCTGTCCCCAGAGAAGGGCGATAGGGAATGGCTGAGGGAGCCGGGGATGTTTAGTTTGGAGGAGAAAAAGGCCGAGGGGACAGGAGAGCCAATAGTTGGAAGGATGTCCCATTGAGGAGAAAAGGGCAAGTTTTTCCTGCTGCTCTGGAGACTAAGATATAAAGCGACTGGTTCACTTTGCAGGAAAGAAGCTTCCAGCTAAACATTAGGAAGCATTTCCTAATGGTATGAGCTGTTCAGCCATGGACATTGTTCCTTATCCGGAGCCTCCCTTCCCGAGCCCTGGCCTTCCACCTCCCGGGGACTCAATTTCCCAGAATCCCTGATATTCAGCCAAGACAGTTGAGGCTTCTGGGTGTTGAAGTCCCTGCTCCAGAGAGTGGAGGGAATGGCTCTTTTACTACAACTCCCATTATCCCTGCAGAAAGGCCTGACATAATGGATGGAGAACCCTGTGTGTTGTAGTCCAAAACAAATATGTCTCCCAAGACCTTGAAACTAAAGGCTTTCTTCCTCTTGGGAATGTATGTGTTTGTCTTCATCCATGTAGATATGGATTTAGAAAGAAATGAGGAAAATGTGCATTGATTATCTGCCACCTCTTAAACGTTTACTTGTCATTTCTGATGGCAAAGGTTGATCTTGTATATATTAACCCACTGTCCAAAATGTCATAAAGAGTCCTGTGTTATTACATGATTTGTCCAGAGCTATTTCTTTGGACTCCAGCTCCCATAATCCTTTCCCACAGGAAGACCTCAGGAGTCTTGAAGGGACCCAGATAAAGAGAGACCCTGGTTGTTTATAGATTTGGGGAATTTGGGTTGTCTTGGGCCGCCTGAGGAGGGAGGGAGGAAGCGCCCCAGATGCCCTCCTCCTGGGACTCCCACTTCCTCTGCTTTTGTAGTGATTTCAGTAGAGGCCACATATAACGGGTCCGTGCCTGGTGAGGTTCCACTAAATCAGATCGGCCAGGACAGAGAACAGAGAGGGAAGGAGTGGTTCCCCATGGCAGGAAGAACAGCCAATTTTGGAGGGCTTAAAGGTCCACTTCATTGCAAGGACACGCTGTGGAGGGCGCAAAACTGATGAGGGTGGTTGCGTGGGTATGCAGATTATTCCTTCATTGA
>JARBWK010004107.1:0-11006 GCA_030556195.1 Anolis apletophallus | reverse complement strand
CCCTCTCAGCCCGAAGGTGATTCGGGACGGTTTACACAGGCAGTCTCTGCCCTCAATACAACACAGCAACAAGGCAACCCCCCCCCCCCTAAAACCATATAATAACAATTTAACAATTAAAAACATACAATTGCAGTCTCAGCGTCATGTTGAAATCAGTTTCCATCGCATCGTCATCATTCCATATATCTAATTAAGCCTTATATTTCATCAAGAAATGCCTGCTCAAATAACCAGGTCTTGACTTTCTTGCGAAATGTCAGGAGGGAGGGGGGCGATCTGATGTCTCTAGGGAGAGCGTTCCAAAGCTGAGGAGCCACCACTGAAAAGGCCCTGTCTCTCGTCCCCGCCAGTCGCGCCTGCGAAGAAGGCGGGACCGAGAGCAGGGCCTCTCCGGATGTTCTTAAACATCTCGATGGTTCATAGGGGAGAGATGCGTTCGACAGGTAAGTTGGACCCAAACCGTTTAGGGCTTTAAAGGCTACAGCCAGCACTTTGAATTGTGCCCGGTAGCAAACTGGCAGCCAGTGGAGCTGGCACAACAGGGGAGTTGTACGCTCTCCGAATGCCGCTCCTGTTATCAACCTGGCTGCTGTCCGTTGGACTAGTTGCAGCTTCCGAACAGTCTTCAAAGGCAACCCCACGTAGAGAGCATTGCCGTAATCTATGCGGGATGTAACCAGAGCGTGGACCACCGTGGCCAAGTCAGACTTCTCAAGGTACGGGCGCAGCTGGCGCTAAGTTTTAACTGTGCAAATGCGCCCCTGGTCACCGCCGAAACCTGGGGTTCCAGGCTCAGCGATGAGTCCAGGATCACACCCAAACGGCGAACCTGCGTCTTCAGGGGGAGTGTAACCCCATTTAACACAGGACCCAACCCCACGTAGAGAGCGTTGCAGTAATCTATGCGGGATGTAACCAGAGCGTGGACCACCGTGGGCGAGTCAGACTTGTAGGAAGCGTGGGATGCAGGCATGTAGCCGGGGGGGGGGGGGGCGCTAAGGGGGCGTCAGCCCCTAAATTCTCAGGGTGGTCCGCGAGAAGGCCTTACTGGTACATTATTTAAACTGTTATGCTTATTCATATCATGATCTGATCACCATGCTCATTATATCCCACATTCAGCCTGGAAGCCAGCATGATCGGTGCGCTTTAGGGCAAGGGTGGGCAATTATTTTTTCCAAGGGGCCACACAAGAGCCAAAAAATATTATGGAGGGCCGCACCTAAAGGCTGAACTGCATTCTAATCTACATTATTTATTTATTTATTTACTTACTTACTTACTATATCTATTATATAAATGGGTTCACGTCATGTGATGTATACCTCAAACAAAGAAACCATACAACGCAGAAACACAATACTTGCCAACAGAAATAGGCCTCAAGCAAGGTACGTTTGTAGCAAAGAAACTTCCCCCCCAAAACCTAAAAGGCCCCCAAAACAACGAGTAAAAATAAAACTACATTTACCAGCATCCTCCGGGGCAGCCAAAGACTCACCCAGCCTCTACATTCTGAACAACATGATTGGCTGCCAATAAGGGCGGATTTGCATAACTGCTGTAAGCAGGCATGTAGCCAGGGGGGGGGGGGTATTTACATTTACATTGGGATCCTAATTTTGGACTTATGGGAGACTCCTATGGATTATGAGTCGGGTGATAGGTAATATATTCTGATTTTGATGCATTTACATTGCATTTCTTGTTGGTTATTATACAGTTCTGCTTAATATTGCCATACAATATAATACAAATACAATATAACAATAGAATAATGATATATTTTATATTACATGTAATATTACAAACAATATTGCAGCATAGTGGTATTGTACAAAATAGTAATATATAATATTTTATTTTACTTTATTTTGGGTTATTTGAGTTTTATAGGAGCAATGAAAATATTTAGTAGAGGATAATTTTATTTAAATAAATAATTTTATTATTTTATAATAATAATATAATAGAATGTTACATTATATTATAATGTCAATATATTATAATATAATTATATTGTAATGTAGTATAATATAATTATGATATAATATAGTATGAGTATGGTATAATATATTGTATATACATTGATACAATATAATACTACTAATGGTATTGTGATATTATAATTGTATATTTGTTTTACATGGGGGCGGGCAAAATAATGTTTTTTGGGGGCACCAAAATAATGTTCGCCTACCATTTAAAATTACCTTAGACCGTCCCTGCAAGGGGGTATCAGAGGGGTCACCAAAGACCATCAGAAAACACAGTATTGTCTGTTGGTCATGGGGGTTCTGTGTGGGAGGTTTGGCCCAATTCTATCATTTGGAGGGGGCAGGCATGTAGCCGGGGGCTAAGGGGCTTCAGCCCCCCGAAATACTCTGGGTGGTCCGCGACAAGGCCTTTCGGGTACATTATTTATACTGTTATGCTTATTCATATCATGATCTGATCACCATGCTCATTAAATCCCGCATTCATGGGGTTATTGGGATAACAATACAAAAGGCTTGCTAGGGTAGACCCTCTTCCACCCAGTCTCAGCCCCCCGAACCAAACTCAGCCCCGAATCAAAATCCTGGCTACGGCCCTGGTGGGATGGGTCCTTCCTGAATCTTCGTTTGCGAAGGAAAGCCAAGATAGCCCTCAAGAACAGATGGAGAAAGAGGAGGCAGACGCACAAGAAGCCAAAGAGAGGAATCCAAGCAGCTCAGCGTTTAGAATAAGCCGGTTGCCGGGAAGTCCTTCCGAGCATCAAGGCAAGAGCCGTGAGTCAGGCAGGTCAACTACTATTTGTCAGCAGGAACACAACCATGGCCTGAGGCTCATCACCAACCGTGGTGGAGCCCCTTTACTCTGACCCAGCCATTTAGCCTTTTTTTTTCCAAGAAACATTTATGGAAAGGTCAACAAATGTGTTGTGACAGGATGCGATCGCATCTCCCTAACCTCGTGAGCCTCTGCTGCCTACCTCGCCTTTTCTCCTCATGAGATTGGCAGGCTTCGGTTGCTCAGGGGAGAAGGAACCGCCAACACAGAAGAAGAACAACCTTGGCATAAAGGCAGAGGAGATGCTCAAAATGGTGCCCACGTTGCTGTCTATTGTTGTTATGCAGCTCTCCCTCATATATCATTGTGACAGATGGCAGATGGGTTGTGGAAGATTTAGGACTGGACCGGACTCTGGTTCAGTATCTCTTGGGTTTACCAGACAACCTCCCTGACCTTTCTGCCCTCATGTCTCATTGGGGAGGGACAACCTTGTTTTACACTGCTCTCAGGCCCGGATTAGCGGATTGTGCCGCCCTAAGCCCCCCCCTGTCTAGGAGGGGCCTCTTGCCGGGGGTGGGGCCAGCATGAGGGACAAGGAGCCGGGGAAGTCCCGCCCCTAGGGCGACTGACGTGGCTTTCCCCTGCCGCCTCCTCGCTCGCCCGTGCCTCGAACGCGAGCGAGGGAGGCGGCGGGGGAAAGCCACGTCAGTCGCCCTAGGGGCGGGACTTCCCCCGGCTCCTTGTCCCTCACGCCGGCAGCGCCACTCCCTGCTTCACTGAAGGGAGGAGGCGGAGCCAGCGTGAGGACAAGGAGCGGGGAAGTCCCGCCCCTAGGGCGACTGACGTGGCTTTCCCCTGCCGCCTCCTCGCTCGCCCGTGCCCCAAACACGAGCGAGGAGGTGGCGGGGGAAAGCCGCGTCAGTCGCCCTAGGGGCGGGACTTCCCCCGGCTCCTTGTCCCTCACGCGCGCAGGCGGGCGCCACTCCCTGCTTCACTGAAGGGAGGAGGGGCGGAGCCAGCGTGAGGGACAAGGAGCCGGGGGAAGTCCCGCTCTTAGGGTGACTGACGCGGCTTTCCCCTGCCGCCTCCTCGCTCGTGATTGGGGCATGGGCGGCGACGTGGCGACGGGGGGAAGCCACGTCAGTGCCCTAGGGCGAGGGCTTCGCCCGGCTCCTGTCCCTGGCGCGGGCGATCGCCACTCCTTCCTTCCCTGAAGGGAGGAGGGGCGGAGCCGGCGTGAGGGAGAAGGAGTGGCGCCTGCCCACATGTGCAAGGCGGCGGTGGGGAAAGCCACGTCAGACGCCCTAGGGGTGGTGGGACTTCCCCCCGGCTCCTTGTCCCTGGCGCGGGCGGGCGCCACTCCTTCCTTCACTGAAGGGAGGAGGGCGGAGCCGGCGTGAGGAGAAGGAGCCGGGAAGTCCCGCCCTAGGGCGTCTGATGTGGCTTCCCCGCCTCCGCCTCGCTCGCACCGGTGCCCCTCCTCCCTTCACTGAAGGAAGGAGTGGCGCCTGCCCACGTGAGAAAGGCGGCGGTGGGGAAAGCAATGTCAGACGCCCTAGGGGCAGTGGGACTTCCCCCCGGCTCCTTGTCCCTCACGCGGGCGGGTGCCACTCCCTGCTTCACTGAAGGGAGGAGGGGCGGAGCCAGTGTGAGGGACAAGGAGCCAGGGGAAGTCCCGCCCCTAGGGTGACGGTGTTTGGGGCATGGGCGAGCGAGGTGGCGACAGGGGAAGCCACGTCAGTTGCCCTAGGGTGGCGGTGCTTCGCCCCGGCTCCTTGTCCCTGGCGCGGGCGGGCGCCACTCCTTCCTTCACTGAAGGGAGGAGGGGCGGAGCCGGCGTGAGGGAGAAGGAGCTGGGGGAAGTCCCGCCCCTAGGGCGTCTGACATGGCTTCCCCCGCCTCCGCCTCGCTCGCACCGGCGCCCCTCCTCCCTTCACTGAAGGAAGGAGTGGCGCCTGCCCACGTGAGCAAGGCGGCGGTGGGGAAAGCCACGTCAGATGCCCTAGGGGCGGTGGGGCTTCCCCCCAGCTCCTTGTCCCTCGCGCGGGCGGGCGCCACTCCTTCCTTCACTCCTTCCTTCAGGCCTGGATCTGCTGCCCCCCCAAAGCTGCCGCCGAAGGCCATGGCCTTGGGTGGCCTTATGGGTAATCCGGGCATGACTGCTCTTGAGACTAGGATTCCACGGACCAACAGATTCACAACATAGGAAAAGGGATTCCACACAAACATTAGGAAGGACTTCATAATGGTGAGTCCACTACTGAAGAAACCGGAATTAGATCATACGGTTCCCTCCAGTTACCGCCCAGTGTCGAACTTATTGTTCCTGGGTAAGGTGATTGAGAGGGCAGTAGCGGGCCAACTGCAGCAGTTCCTAAATGACACAGCCGGATTAGATCCCTACCAGTCCGGTTTCCGTATTGGGCATGGGACAGAGACTGTGCTGGTCGCCATCATGGACCAGCTCCGCTGCCAACTGGATCAAGGAGGATCAGCGCTGCTCGTGTTATTGGACCTCACAGCAGCTTTTGATACGGTAGACCACGCATTGTTAACCCACCGCCTAGCCATGACGGGAGTGAGGGGGACTGCCCTTAAATGGGTGTCCTCTTTTCTCCTTGACCGAGGACAGCGAGTGGAGAGGGGACGTATGGTCTCCGGGAGGCTCCCCTTAAGTTGTGGAAGGAGGACAGCCAGTTGAGGGCTGTCCCCCTCACCCCCGCCACCGCCAGGCGGTGTGTCAAAAGTTGGTCCCACGGGTCACCCAACTTCTCTGGAAGCTGGGTTAGGTCGGTCGAACCTCTCTAATTGTAAATATGGGACGCCATTATGTTATATAAACGCCTTGAAAAAGCCAAGCGGCGAAACGGTTTCCAAGCGGCCGAAAATAACGGCGAATGCTTTCCGTCGGCGATTCTACATTCACATCTTGACTAGGAGACGCCCATTGACTGTCTCCCGCGTCCTGGAATTTTTCCCTTGAATGCCCTTCATTTACCCGACCCTTTGAACTATCTCTCCTATTCTCCCATCTATGGATTTACAATTAGTATACACCTAGGAGCACGGACTCTGCAGCACTACAGGAACTCTATTGCTCATTATTTTGAACTTTGGGACTCACATGTTGTGAAATACATTGCCTGATTGTTGTTCCCGGGGAATACCCCTGCTCCTTAGTGCTCAGGATTTACCTTGTCTATTGGGTCCACCTCCCAGGTGCACATATGTACTGAAATTCAATTATATATATCTATATTTGTTTATTAGCCTTGTGCTGTTGTCTGTTTATCCCACAAAAGTTGGTAATCGACAGTATCAAACACTGCCGTGAGGTCCAATAACACGAGCAGCGCCGATCCGCCTCGGTCCAAATGGCAGCGGAGTAGGTCTGTGATGGAGACCAGGACAGTCTCCGTCCCATGGCCTGAGCGGAAGCCGGACTGGAAGGGGTCTAGCCAGGTTGTCTCATCCAAGAATGCCTGCAGCTGGTCCATTGCTGCCCTCTCAATTACCTTGCCCAGGTACGGAAGATTGGACACTGGGCGGTAATTGGAGGGAGCCGCGGGATCTAACCCGGGCTTCTTCAGCAATGGACTGACCACCGCCTCTTTTAACTCCTCTGGAAAAGCTCCTTGCTCAAGGAGCAGTTGACTATATTCAACAGAGGGTCTCGTAACCCCTCCACGCAAGCTCGAATCAGCGTGGAGGGGCACGGATCGAGGGAGCAGGTGGTCGGTCGAAGGGCTGCGACAATCTTGTCAACATCCTCTGCGTCCAGTGGCCGAAACCGGTCGAAGGTGGATCCGGCGGAGGGCCACGGAGTCTCAAGCTCCTGTACTGTATCAACCGTGGCAGGGAGGTCCGGCGGAGCGTCGCAATCTTGTCTGCAAAGTGATTCTGAAAAGCCTCGGTAGAGAGGGCCCGATCATCATTATTTGGGATGGTAGGGACCATCGTCAACTGCCGAATTATCCTGAACAATTGGGCCGGGCGTGAATCTGCAGACGCTATCAAGGAGGCATAGTGGGAATTTTTCGCCTCCTTGACAGCATGCTCATAAGCTTCCATGAAGAGCTTATAAGCTGATTCTGAAGGTCCGTCACGGAGCTTCCTCCACATGCGCTCTAGCCGTCTCTTCTCCCGCTTCATGGTTCGGAGATCTTCGGTGAACCACGGAGAGCAACGCGCTTGTATTTATTTGTCACGTTTCTATACCGCCCCTCTCAGCCCGAAGGTGATTCGGGACGGTTTACACAGGCAGTCTCTGCCCTCAATACAACACAGCAACAAGGCAACCCCCCTAAAACCATATAATAACAATTTAACAATTAAAAACATACAATTGCAGTCTCAGCGTCATGTTGAAATCAGTTTCCATCGCATCGTCATCATTCCATATATCTAATTAAGCCTTATATTTCATCAAGAAATGCCTGCTCAAATAACCAGGTCTTGACTTTCTTGCGAAATGTCAGGAGGGAGGGGGGCGATCTGATGTCTCTAGGGAGAGCGTTCCAAAGCTGAGGAGCCACCACTGAAAAGGCCCTGTCTCTCGTCCCCGCCAGTCGCGCCTGCGAAGAAGGCGGGACCGAGAGCAGGGCCTCTCCGGATGTTCTTAAACATCTCGATGGTTCATAGGGAGAGATGCGTTCGGACAGGTAAGTTGGACCCAAACCGTTTAGGGCTTTAAAGGCTACAGCCAGCACTTTGAATTGTGCCCGGTAGCAAACTGGCAGCCAGTGGAGCTGGCACAACAGGGGAGTTGTACGCTCTCCGAATGCCGCTCCTGTTATCAACCTGGCTGCTGTCCGTTGGACTAGTTGCAGCTTCCGAACAGTCTTCAAAGGCAACCCCACGTAGAGAGCGTTGCAGTAATCTATGCGGGATGTAACCAGAGCGTGGACCATCGTGGCCAAGTCAGACTTCTCAAGGTACGGGCGCAGCTGGCGCACAAGTTTTTTTTTGAGACTAGGATTCCACGGACCAACAGATTCACAACATAGGAAAAGGGATTCCACACAAACATTAGGAAGGACTTCATAATGGTGAGTCCACTACTGAAGAAACCGGAATTAGATCATACGGTTCCCTCCAGTTACCGCCCAGTGTCGAACTTATTGTTCCTGGGTAAGGTGATTGAGAGGGCAGTATCGGGCCAACTGCAGCAGTTCTAAATGACACAGCCGGATTAGATCCCTACCAGTCCGGTTTCCGTGTGGGCATGGGACAGAGACTGTGCTGGTCGCCATCACGGACCAGCTCCGCTGCCAACTGGATCAAGGGGGATCAGCGCTGCTCGTGTTATTGGACCTCACAGCAGCTTTTGATACGGTAGACCACGCATTGTTAACCCACCGCCTAGCCATGACGGGAGTGAGGGGGACTGCCCTTAAATGGGTGTCCTCTTTTCTCCTTGACCGAGGACAGCGAGTGGAGAGGGGACGTATGGTCTCCGGGAGGCTCCCCTTAAGTTGTGGGGTGCCTCAGGGAGACATTCTCTCCCCTTTATTGTTTAACATCTACATGCGGCCACTTGCCAAGTTGGTGTGGAGTTTTGATCTGGAGTGTCATCAGTATCCAGACAACCTCCCTGACCATTCTGCCTTCATGTCTCATTGGGGAGGGGCAACCTTGTTTTACACTGCTCTCAGGCCCGGATTAGCGGATTGTGCCGCCCTAGGCCCCCCTGTCTAGGAAGGGCCTCTTGCCGGGGGCGGGGCCAGCATGAGGGACAAGGAGCCGGGGAAGTCCCGCCCCTAGGGCGACTGACGTGGCTTTCCCCTGCCGCCTCCACGCTCGCCCGTGCCGCGAACGCGAGCGAGGAGGTGGCGGGGGGAAGCCCCGTCAGTCGCCCTAGGCGGGACTTCCCCCAGCTCCTTGTCCCTCACGCGGCGGCGCCACTCCCTGCTTCACTGAAGGGAGGAGGGCAGAGCCAGTGTGAGGGACAAGGAGCCGGGGAAGTCCCGCCCCTAGGTGACTGACGCGGCTCAGTATGCTGATGACACCTAGCTGGTGCTGAGGATGGACGGCCACCCAGACTCTGTACCCGATTGTTTCCAACTATGCCTCGAAGCTGTCACTGGTTGGCTATGAGCCAGCCGGTTGAGAGTGAGCCCATCAAAGACAGAGATCCTTTGGCTGGGTCGCCCGGGGGGATGTGAGCTCCGGCTGCCTACTCTGAACGGCGAGGCATTATGCTCGTCGCACTTAGTAAAGAGTCTGGGGGTCCAGTTGGCCCCGCTGCTGACAATGGAGGCTCAGGTCTCTGCCGTCAGCAGATCCACTTTTTTACATCTGTGGCAGGCTAGGCGGCTGGCACCCTACCTCACCGGAAATGACCTAGCCACGGTGATCTTGAGGCTAGACTACTGTAACACCCTCTACATTGGTCTACTTTTGTCGGTTATCCAGAAACTTAAGCTGGTGCAGAATGCTGCGGCGAGACTCCTGGCTGGAGTGCCGACCAGGAGCCATATCACTCCAACTCTGCGGCAACTGCACTGGCTGCCAATTGAGCACCGGATCACCTTCAAAGTGTTGGTCTTGACCTCTGGCGCCGGTGTACTTGAGGGACTGTCTATTCCCATATGTTCCCCAGAGATCCCTTCAGTCGGAGGACCAAAAACTGTTAAAAGTCCCTTCTATATGGTCCATCCATCTGTCATCTAGGCTCAAGTCTCTGCCGTCAGCAGATCCGCTTTTTTCCATCTGCGGCAGGCTAGGCGGTTGGCGCCCTATCTCTCCGGAAATGACGTAGCCAAGGTAATCCAGGTGATGGTCATCTTGAGGTTAGACTACTGTAACGCCCTTTACATTGGTCTTCCTTTGTCGCTCATCCGGAAGCTCAAACTGGTGCAAAATGCTGCAGCGAGGCTCCTGGCTGGAGTGCCAGCCAGGGCCCATATTACGCCAACACTGCAGTGCCTGCACTGGTTGCCAATCAAGCACAGGATCACCTTCAAAGTGTTGGTTCTGACCTTCAAGGCCTTGCATGGTTTGGGGCCAGTGTACCTGAGGGACAGTCTACTCCCATATGTTCCCCAAAGATCTCTTAGATCTGAAGACCTCAATCTTTTACAGATTCCCTCCCTGCGAACTATCCACCTGTCGACAACCAGACAGAGAGCTTTCTCTGTGGCAGCGCCATGTCTGTGGAATAATCTACCATCGGAGATGCGAGCAATTAGCAAGCTGCCTGCTTTCCGGAAAGCTTGCAAAACAGTATTGTTCCAGCAAGCGTTTAATCTTTAGCCTCTTGGTTATAGCGGAAAATTGTTTAAATTGTTTTATATTTTACTGTTTTTATGCCTTCTTGTTAGTAGTTCGATATGCTGTAAACTGTTCTGAGCCAACTGGAAAAGACGGTATACAAATCGAAATAATAAATAAATAAATAAATAATGGAATGTACATCCAAAGAGTCTTCTTCTTTGGAGAACATTAAACAGAGACTGGATGGCCATAAGTTGAAAGGTGTTGTAGATCAATCAGAGGATGATGGTTTAACTGATGATTCAGAGAGGATTGTGAGCTTTCCTGTGGCACAAAGCGATGGGCTCTCAAGTCTTGGTAATTCAAGTCTGGGAAATGAGGGCTCTCTCTATGAGAAAACTGGCTTGGAAAGTGCAGGGCCTGAAGGGCATTAAGAGAAGCCAGAAGTAGCAACAGAAGATAAGGAATCAATTGAAGAACTGAGTGATTAGATCCCTTCCAGTCCGGCTTCCGTTCAGGGCACAGGACAGAGTCCGTCTTGGTCGCCATTTCAGATCAGCTTCGATGACAGCTGGACAGCTGAAAGTGCAGGGCCTGAAGGGCATTCAGGGGAGTCAGAAGTAGCAACAGAAGATAAGGAATCAATTGAAGAACTGAGTGATTAGATCCTTCCAGTCCGGCTTCCGTTCAGGCACGGGACGGAGTCCGTCTTGGTCGCCATTTCAGATCAAGCCGATGACAGCTTGACAGCTGAAAGTGCAGGGCCTGAAGGGCATTCAGGGGAGTCAGAAGTAGCAACAGAAGATAAGGAATCAATCGAAGAACTGAGTGATTAGATCCCTTCCAGTCCGGCTTCCGTTCAGGGCACGGGACGGAGTCCGTCTTAATCGCCATTTCAGATCAGCTTCGATGACAGCTGGACAGCTGAAAGTGCAGGGCCTGAAGGGCATTCAGGGGAGTCAGAAGTAGCAACAGAAGATAAGGAATCAATTGAAGAACTGAGTGATTAGATC
>JARBWK010004106.1:0-11006 GCA_030556195.1 Anolis apletophallus | reverse complement strand
GGAGGCCAGTGCGCCTCTGCGAAGAGCACGCGCCTGCTGGCTGCGGGAGGCTCTGGAGCCAGTGTGTGCGTGCTGCCACCCGCGCATGTAGAAACTCCTGGCGCTGTAAGCGCCTGTAGGCTTTCTGCATGCGGTACACGCCAGCCTAACAAGGCCGAGGCGGCATTGCGGCACAGACCGCGGGCCCCGTGCGGAGGCCTGGCCGGCGGCGCAGCGAGGGGCGCAGGCCGCAGAGCCCACGGCTGCAGAGGAGCCTGGCGGCCTGCTTGCGACAGGGCGGGGGCAGTGCGGCACGGCGACACGGCGAGAGATGGAGATGGCGCGGCGCCCCTCCCCAGGTGGCGGCGCCTCCTGGTGACGTCGCCCGTGCGGCGCCTGCGTAGTCAGCCTAATGGACGAAACTTCGGCCCTGCTTGTAGCAAAAATTCCAGAAAGTTTGGTCAAACTTGGCAAAAATCCTTGCTTGGTTACAACAACGGCGCATGCTTGTAGTACAAGCAGACGTCCCCGTGTTATTTGAAGAGCCAAATAACACGGCCAATAACAACAAGAACAACACTATGTACTCGAGTACAAGTCTAGTTTTCAGCCCCTTTTATAGGTTGAAAAATCCCCCCTCGACGTATACTTGAGACAAAGTTATTTATTATTCTACACTGTTAGGTGTGGCGGAAATGGGTTCTTGGTTGCAGAGCCCATAAGGTGGAAGAACTCAGCCAAGGCCGATGAGTCCAAACAAGACTTTTTAGTCTCAATCTGATCAGTATTGGGCGAATAGCCCTTGACCATTGTAGGTCAGAAACAAAAATGGCTATCCCCGAGCTACGCGGTTACAAGGTATATATCCTCGTTCTTATCAGCAAACAACATTCTTCACATTAACCCTTAGTAGGCTCTTTCTTTGTACACCGTCAAGGGTAGGCAACTGAACAGTCCCTCACCAGGGTGTGGCCAGCCACAGGATTTCCATCTTTGCGGGTTCACCCTCAACCTGTACGTAAAATACCTGCCATGGCAGTTAACGTGGTATCAGACTTATTTATTTACTTACATTGTTATATTCTTCCCTTCTCACGAAGAACTCAGGAGTGGATTACAGTGCACACATATATGGCAAACATTCAATGCCATTTTTTAGACATACAGACAGACAGAGGTATTTTTTGGCATTTGGTGCTTGGAGGTTATGTTCGATTCTGGCCACAGAGGGGTGCTGTCGTTCCAGCCACTATGATGCTGAATCATTTTGATCGTATTTGTTCCTTCCTCTTTGACCGCCGGCATTTTTATGGTGTCGTAAAATACCTCCCTGCTTTAAGAGGTCCCTAATTTCTCTACTCACAGCTGAGCTGTGTTTGAACTCCTTAGGTGGACAGTAAGCTAGGCTTAACAGTCGGATGCTCAATCCGACCTGGGCTTCAAACTTGCCACCTTCCAGTCGGCAGTGATCTATTGCAGCTGGTGATTACCAGCTGTGCTATAGCCCGGTAGTGTACATGGACCCTACATTACCTATTCATAATTGCAATAATGAATTCTTGCCAATGAAAAACTCAATTTCAAGCCAATATTGCAAGCTGGGGTAAAGGCTGCTCATGGATGCTTTTTTAAAGTATTTTGTTACCCACAGACCAAGCAAAGATCTCTTTTAACCATTTGGATCGTCTTCTTCCCACAACATCACTGCAGGGATCCATTGTGGTGGGATTAGCTATGACTGCCGGGGAAAATGATGTACTGGACGGATGTGGCGGATCGGACTATCAGTCAATAGCCTGGAGCCAGGGGCAGAGCCAGAGACCGTCATCAGCTCAGGTAGGCAACTCACATCCACTGCTACATGATAAGGAAGTACAGTTACACCCCTCTATTCAACCTATAAACACACACAACAAAGGAAATATTGTTCTAATATTCAATATATTATGTCCCAAATGGACAATCTTGAACAATATATGATATCAATCAATAATTCAACGTGTATACCAGTGCTGTCCAACTTCTGGCGGGTCCAGGGCCGGATAAGAGGTCACTGATGACCTGCGGGCCGCCGGCCCGCCCAGGCCCGCCCCCAGGCCAGGCCCGCCCCAGGCCAGGCCCGCCCCCTCCCAAAGCCGCCGAAAGGAGGGGTAGGCGGCGCCAAGAGCAGCGTCACAGGCCTGGCGTGACTGCGCGCTGCTCTTGGCACCGCCTTCTCCTCTTTTTCCCCCCCTTCCTAGGCCGGGGAGCGCCCGAAAGGAGGAGTAAGGCGGCGCCAAGAGCAGCGCGTCACGCCAGGCCTGTGACGCTGCTCTTGGCGCGCCGCCTTCTGCCTTTCGGCGGCTCCCTAGGAAGGGAGGCGCGGGGCGCAGAAGGGCGGCGCCAAGGGGCGGCGCGTCACAGGCCTGGCGTGACGCGCTGCCCTGCTTTGGCCTACTCCTCCTTTTTCGGCGCCCCCTCCCTTCTAGGCCTGGGAACCGCCGAAAAAGGAGAGTAGGGCGCCAAGAGCAGCGCGTCACGCCAGGCCTGTGACGCTGCTCTTGGCGCCGCCTTCTGCCCTTTTCGGGCGGCTCCCCCCTAGGTAGGGAGGGGCGCGAAAAGGAGGAGCTAGCTCTCTTCCTCCTCCCTGCCCCGCCTCCCCCTCCCCCGGCCGCCATTTTTTTTAATAAAATTAAAAATGGTGGCTGAGGGCATAGGTGGGGCCGTGTCCAACAGGCTACGGGGCCGGATCCGGCCCCGGGGCCGCCAGTTGGACAGCCCTGGTGTATACAATAAGAATCAACAGTGTCCATTTGGGACATAATATATTGAACTAGCTGTACCCGGCACGCGTTGCTGTGCCCTATTTAGGAGATGCGAGATAGTCTGAGTAGGTAAGGGTTGGAATTGATGTTACTCTTGGTGGGGTCATGGCTGTGTTGTTGTGGGTTGTTCTGGTGGGTGGGATGTTGAAGTCCTGTGGAGTTGTCGGTGTGTGGTGTTGCTGGCGTTCTGCAGAGCTTGTGGATATACCATGTTTTTTGTCTTTGTACTGAAAGGGTTTGCTTGGGAATTGACCTTGAGTTTTGGAGTTGTAGTTCACCTACACCCAGAGAGCACTCTGGACTCAAACAATGTTGGATCAGGACCAAACTTGGCACGAATACTCAATCTGCCCAAATATGAACAGAGATAGAGTTCAGGGGAAATAGATCTTGACATTTGGGAGGAAGGCTGAGGAAGGCTGGCAAGGGACTCCCTCAAGGAATCCCGCCTGCCTTTCCTTCCTCTGAGGGTCCTCCTGCCAGGCCCCGACCCTTTCCCCCCTGTGAAGGAAGGCACCTTCTCCCCTTTGGGGCCCTTCCTCACCAAGGGGCTTCGGGGGGGGGGGCAGGCCGAGGGGAAGGGCACCTTGGGGCCTCACCTGGGACGCATCAGGGCCGAGCCGGGGTGCCTCCGGAAGCAGCTGGCTCCTTCGCTTCCTTCACCGCCGCAGGAGGAAGGTGCATGCGTCTGCCACCCCCGGGACCTAGTGCGCATGCACCCAGACAAGCACACTTCCACTTCTGCCTCCGTTCCCCACCCTCCAAGAGGCTGGCTGGGGAAACGGCCAAAGGAGACGGCCCCCCGGCCCCTTCTTCTTTTTCTTCGCTGTCGCCCGGCTTTCCCTCCTCCCCCAAGCAGCAGCAGCAGGAGGGGGAAGAAGGGGGGGGGAGGTTTTCCTGCGGTGCACCAGGTGATTCCTCACGGAACACTAGTGTGCCGCGGAACAGCGGTTGGGAAACACTGACCTAAGCAGTCAAAAACAGCTTTAGCTGTAATTAGAAAAATTAGGTACCGCTAAAAGTGGGAGAGGTGTTTTACGACGCCATAAAGAAAGAAGATCAGAAAATGCTGGAAGGAGGAAGTCCTGATGGCTCTTCTTCATAGAGAATGGAGCAACGACACCTCCTGTGGCTGGACTCGCCTTCCCTGGCCCCCAAAACAGTGGGACACGGAGTTGACAACACATTCTTTTTGTTCTTTCTGTGTTGTTATTACTATTATTATTATTATTATTTTATATAGAAAGTATGTAAAGGAGTTCTTGTCCTGTATCTCCTTCCTTGGCTTCTGCTCTCTTAGGCCTGATCAGTCCTGAAGGCCTTGCCATCGATCATCTTCGGAGCACCATGTTTTGGACGGACAGCGGCTTGGACAAAATCGAGAGCGCGAGGCTGGACGGTACGGAACGGCGAGTCCTTTTTGCCACAGATCTGGTCAACCCTCGCGCAATAGCAGTGGATCCCATCCGTGGGTGAGTGGTTGACAGTACCTTTGAACCCAGGTGCCTTTTATTTATTTATTTTTATCCAGAGGAGTAATGGGGACATTTCTTTGTTATGTACTTGAAAACTGCCACTCCTAGAAGCAGCCTGTCTGGTTATCTCTATTTCTTTCTCACGTTATTTTGCAACTGTTTATTTTATACTAGTTTGGGGACCCAGCCCTGCCCGGGTTATTTGAGGAAGGCATTGTGTTCCAAGGTTGGTCCATATCAGATGTTTATGTGGCTTGCAGTGGTCTCAGGAACTTAGTGAAGGTACTGCAAGTCCCATCGGCCATGTTCCACCCCCCTCCAAACAGCGCCAGGATGTAGAGTGGGTCATGGGGGTTCTGTGTGTCACATTTGGTCTTGATCATTCATTGGATGAGGGTTGCAGCGGTCTCGGAAGGTGAGTGAAGGTACTTCAAGTCCCATCATATGTGGTCCATCCTCCTTGAAACAGCACCAAGGTGTAGAGTGGGTCAAGGGGGCTCTGTGTGCCAAGTTTGGTCTTTATTGGTCATTGGATGAGGGTTGCGTTGTTTTCAGGAAGTGAGTGAAGGTACTGCAAGTCCCATAATCCATGATCCATCCTTCTTCAAACTAACAGCAGGATGTAGAGTGGGCAATTGGGCCCCTGTGTGGCAAGTTTGGTCCTGATCTGTCATTGCTGTGGGTTGCAGTGACTGACTGCCTGAGGCCTTTCCTTTTTCCTCTGCGTCACCTTAGAATGTTGGAATGTAGATGGCCAATCAGAGTGCTTTATGCAAATACTCGCTCAGTGGCAACCAATTGCCTCTGTCTGGTGCCTTAGAATGTTGGAGTTCTGAGGCTGGCCAATCAGAGTCCCTTATGCAAATAATCCCACAGTGGGAGCCAATCAGAAAGCTGCCACATATCCGCCCTCCGCACACATACACACACACATACAAACATTGACTTTTATTATATATACAGATTTTGTTATTTCATGTATTTTATTTCAATGCTATTATTTGCTTGTTTGTATTTCATTTTGTTGCATTATAATTTTGGGCTTGGCCTCCTTTGGGGAGATGGTGGCGGGATACAAATTAAGATGATGATGATGATGATGATGATGATGATTATCAAACTGAGGAAGCAAGGTGTGAACCTGGAGAAATTAGGATACAATAAAGTCATGAGGATAGCATATACATCTGGGGTTATGCATCTGCAGAAAGATAGGGCAACTGCTGATGGGTAGGGTGAAACTAGAATAGAAAAGCACCGGGAATGTGGCGCAGCTGGCTCAGTATCAGCTGCATAAGATCTCTGACCAGTAGGTCATGAGTTCGAGGCCTGCCCAGGTCGAGGTGGGTGCTCGACCTTTAAGTGTAGCCTGCTGTCGACCTTTGCAGCCCGAAAGACAGTTGCATCTGTCAAGTAGGAGATTAAAAGTACCACATTAAATGGGGAGGCAAATTTTGACTGAATTATGAGGCCATTAAAGAACTCCAGGAACGCTGAGGAATGCGGAAGGAACAACAAAGGACGCTGGGAACGCTGAGAGATTAGGAGTGCGTCAGCTCCCCCTGGTGGCCAGAGTTTGCCTCTGTTCATCTATATGTGTGTATGTGGAAACGGCAAGGATTGTCTGCTAAGTATGTGTATCTGTAATCTGCTCTGAGTCCCCTTCGGGGTGGGAAGAGTGGAATATAAATAAAGTAAATAAATAAATAATAGTTGAGTGCAACTGTATTTTATTTATTTACTATTTATTTACTACGCTTCTATACCGCCTCTCTCAGCCTGAAGGCGACTCGAGACAGTGAACAAGCGGCTGCAAAACACATCTTAATATGATAAAAACAGTCATATAAAAACCATACAAATTAACAGTTAAAAACTACAAAATACAAATCTCAGCACATCATTCTTAAAAGTGGTTTCCGTTGCATCGTCATAATCCGTTGGTCTCGATTAATTCAAGATTGTCTGCGAAGGCCTGCTC
Source organism: Anolis apletophallus (assembly GCA_030556195.1). NCBI lineage: Eukaryota > Metazoa > Chordata > Lepidosauria > Squamata > Anolidae > Anolis > Anolis apletophallus. The sequence goes on along the minus strand of JARBWK010004106.1, from coordinate 4,767 downwards.
AAACAGCTAAGTCTTGACTTTTTACGGAATGTCAGGAGGGAGGGGGTCAATCTGATGTCACTAGGAAAGGCGTCCCAGAGCCGAGGAGCCACCACTGAGAAGGCCCTGTCTCTCGTCCCCGCCAGACGGGACCGAAAGCCGGGCCTCTCCGGATGATCTTAAACCTCTTGATGGTTCATAGGGAGAGATGCGTTCGGACAGGTAAGTTGGACCTGTAGAAGGATAGGGCCAATTGTAGACCAACTGGGACAACCGTAGAAGGTTAGTGGGCAATGGTATAATTGTTGGAGCAAGTGTAGAAGGTTAGGTAACAATTGTAGAATGATTAGGGCCATTGTAAGAGGATTAGGGACAACTGGAGAAGGATCCTGGGCAACTGCAGATAGGTAGGGGCAACTAGAGAAGATTGAAGCAACCAGAGAAGGATTGTGGAGAACTGGAAGAGTAGAGGGCAACTGCAGAAAGGTGGGTGCAGGTGTAGAAAGGTAACTACAGATTGGTGGAGGCAACTGTAAAGGGGTAAGGGACAACTGTAGAAGGGTTGGGGACAACTGCAGAAGTGTTGGAGACAACTGGAGAAGGGTCAGGCCCGGATTAGCACCTTTTGGCGCCCAAGGCCAACAGAAGCCCCGCCGCCCCCAGGGGCGGGGAAGCCCCGCCCCCAGGTCAGGGGAAAGCCCTGCCCACAGGTCAGGGGAAAGCCCCGCCCACAGGTCAGGAAAGCCCCGCCCACAGGTCGGGGGAAAGCCCTGCCCACAGGTCGGGAAAGCCCTGCCCACAGGTCGGGAAGCCCCCTGCCCACAGGTCAGGGGAAAGCCCTGCCCACAGGTCGGGAAAGCCCCGCCCCCAGGTCTGGTGACCGCCCTGCCCACAGGTCGGGAAAGCCCTGCCCACAGGTCGGGAAAGCCCTGCCCACAGGTCGGAAAGCCCTGCCCACAGGTCGGGACAGCCCTGCCCACAGGTCGGGAAAGCCCTGCCCACAGGTCAGGGGAAAGCCCTGCCCACAGGTCAGGAAAGCCCCGCCCACAGGTCAGGAAAGCCCCGCCCACAGGTCAGGAAAGCCCCGCCCACAGGTCGGGGGAAAGCCCTGCCCACAGGTCGGGAAAGCCCTGCCCACAGGTCGGGAAAGCCCTGCCCACAGGTCAGGGGAAAGCCCTGCCCACAGGTCGGGAAAGCCCTGCCCACAGGTCGGAAAGCCCTGCCCCCAGGTTGGGGGAAAGCCCTGCCCACAGGTTGGGAAAGCCCTGCCCACAGGTCGGGGGAAAGCCCTGCCCACAGGTCGGGAAAGCCCTGCCCACAGGTCGGGAAAGCCCTGCCCACAGGTCGGGAAAGCCCTGCCCACAGGTCAGGGGAAAGCCCTGCCCACAGGTCGGGAAAGCCCTGCCCACAGGTCGGGGGAAAGCCCTGCCCACAGGTCGGGAAAGCCCTGCCCACAGGTCGGGGAAAATCCTGCCCACAGGTCGGGAAAGCCCTGCCCACAGGTCGGAAAGCCCTGCCCCCAGGTCTGGGGAAAGCCCTGCCCACAGGTCGGGAAAGCCCTGCCCACAGGTCAGGGGAAAGCCCTGCCCACAGGTCAGGAAAGCCCCGCCCACAGGTCGGGGGAAAATCCTGCCCACAGGGCAGGGAAAGCCCTGCCCACAGGTCGGGAAAGCCCTGCCCACAGGTCAGGGGAAAGCCCTGCCCACAGGTCAGAAAGCCCCGCCCACAGGTGGGGGAAAATCCTGCCCACAGGTCGGGAAAGCCCTGCCCACAGGTCGGGAAAGCCCCGCCCACAGGTCGGGAAAGCCCTGCCCACAGGTCAGGGGAAAGCCCTGCCCACAGGTCAGGGGAAAGCCCTGCCCACAGGTCGGAAAGCCCTGCCCACAGTCGGGAAAGCCCCGCCCACAGGTCTGGGGAAAGCCCTGCCCACAGGTCAGGGGAATGCCCTGCCCACAGGTCGGGAAAGCCCCGCCCACAGGTCGGGAAAGCCCCGCCCACAGATCGGGGAAAGCCCCGCCCCCAGGGCGTGCTGCGCATGCGTGGCAGCGGCCCCGAGGGTCCTCCTTCCTTCCTTCAGTGAAGGAAGGAAGGGGGAACCGAGGAGGAGCAAGAGGCGGCGCTAAGGCGCGCCGCGTCAGCGGCCTGGCCCTGACGCGGCGCCCCTTCGCCCCGCCTCTTGCTCCTTCTTTTTCCTCCTCCCTCCCTTCACACCAGTGAACGAAGGAAAGGAGGGGGGAAAGGAGAAGGAGCAAGAGGCGGGGGCAAAGGGGCGCCGCGTCAGAGGCCTGGCTGTGACGCGGCGCCCCTTGGCTCCGCCTCTTGCTCTTCGTTCGGGGTCCTTTTCTGCCGCCCCCCACCCAGTGCTGTCCGAGGCCATGGCCTCGGTGGCCTTATGGGTAATCTGGGCCTGAGAAGGGTAGGGGTAAGTGGAGAAAGATTGGTGGCAACTATTTATTTAGTTAGTTATTTAGACTTGTCCGTCGCCATTCCCGGGGCTCGGGGTGACTCTCAACACTAAAAACACAGTTAAAACAGCATATATAAAAACACAGCATATACACACAGTAAAATCATAACATTACAGCAAGCTATACACGGGAAGCAAGTTACATAGGCCTGCATTGTAGCAGTATAGTGCCTGTAGCTTAACAACCAAACGCCTGTTTAAATAACAGGGTCTTACAGGCTTTCCTGAAGGCCAACAGACTAGGTAGGACACGGACTTCGGGAGGGAGGGAGGGCAGTGATGCGGAATGCTCTCCTCCTTGTTGACCTCAGGTGGAAGTTCTTGCAACTTGGGATTCCCAGGAGATTGTGCGACTCTGAACGCAGTGGTCTGGAGGGACAATATAGGGAGAGGCGGTCCCTTAGGTACACTGGCCCCAGACCATTCAAGGCCTTAAAGGTCAACACCAACATTTTGAAGGTGATCCGGAATTCCACTGGAAGCCAGTGCAGTTCGCGCAGGATGGGAGTGATGTGGCAGTGTGTTGGTAGGCCTGCCAACAGCCGGGCTGCCGCGTTCTGCACAAGCTTGAGTTTCCTGATCACGGACAGAGGAAGGCCAATGTAAAGAGCGTTACAGTACAATACACACATCGAGAACTTTCAATACTTCAATATTATTAACACTTCAATATAATAATCAAGTGATATATCATCATCAATCCATGGTAAGTACAAAATGTTTACATTCAAAGTTCTTACACCCGGGACGGGCTCCTACCCTTATTGAGGCCGCCCTCTCCCCGGCTCCGCCCCTGCCCCACCCCCGCCCCTGCATGCATACAGTCAAATATAATCTTTTACTAACATTAAATGCAGGGTGGGCATTCAAAAGGGGCATCCATACAGTCAAGTATAATCTTTTACTGAGATAAAATGCAGGGATAAGATATTAAATTATTTTAATTTAATATTAAATATATTTTAATTCCATCCTCCCTCTCCCTTATTTTAATTTAATATTAAATATATTTAATTCCATCCTCCCCTCTCTTATTTTAATATTAAATATATTTAATTCCATCCTCCTCTCTCCCCTTATTTTAATTTAATATTAAATATATTTAAGTCCATCCTCCTCTCTCCCCTTATTTTAATTTAATAGTAAATATATTTAATTATATCCTCCCCTCCCACTTATTTTAATTTATTATTAAGTTTATTTAATTCCATCCTCCCTCTCCCCTTATTTTAATTTAATATTAAATATATTTAATTCCATCTCCCTCTCCCCTTATTTTAATTTAATATTAAATATATTTAATTCCATCCTCCTCCCCCTGACTGTATCCCATCTCCCCCTTATTTCATCTTTTTAAATATATTTACTTTCTATTTAATACATGAGGGAGATGGGGAGGGAACAGGAGCCCCTGAGGAGCCCCTGCTTCGGCCTTCCTTTCCAAACGCCAGGGATCCAGGAGTGTCCGGACTACGAGAGGGCGACGACCGACTGAGTCGAGAAGAAGGTCCTAATCGCGCTGTGGGCCTCAGCGATCCAGTAATAGTGTAGCCGAAGAGTATCGCGGAGAATACGCAATCCACACGGGATTTCGGGCTGTCACCGGGCGTGATCTGGTTGGACAGCGAAATCCGTGTGGATTTAACGTATTCTCGCGATACTTGCTCCGAACCCGGAAGTAGGTATTTTTTAAATTTTTATTATTTATTTTATTTTTCAATTTTTATTTTTTATTAAAAAGCTTAGGGGGCCGGAGGGAAGGGGCTGGGGGGCCGTATACGGCCCCCGGGCCACCAGTTGGACAGCCCTGTTCTATGTGGCTGCACCTTCCCTCTGGAACTCTATGCCGGATGAGGTTCGCGCTATCACCGGCTTAGCCCCGCCGGAGAGCTTGTGAGACTTTCTTGTTCAAACAAGCTTAACCTCACCGGCCCATGAAAATCTGACATAAGTTCAGCGTTAATTCACATTTATTGTAGATGTTCTGCTTTGGGATAGTTGTATTTTATGCTTTCTTGCTTCTATATTTTATCCTTTTGTATGATGTATTAAACTGTTACTGTAATATTGTATGTGTACCATGTAAACCGCCCCGAGCCTTCCGGAAGGAGCGGTATATAAGAGTGAATAATAAATAAATATAAATAAAATAAACTGCATGGCCAACCCTCTCTCTCTTCTAGGAATCTTTACTGGACAGACTGGAACCGCGAAGCCCTCAAATCGAGACGTCCACCGTGGCGGAGAACACAGGCGGATTCTGGTCAACCAAGACATTGGCCTGCTTAACGGCCTAACTCGACCCTTTTCCAAACTGATTT
>JARBWK010004105.1:0-11007 GCA_030556195.1 Anolis apletophallus | reverse complement strand
CAGGAGCGCACAAGACCTCTGTTGCGCCAGCTCCACTGGCTACCAGTTTGCTACCGGGCACAATTCAAAGTGCTGGCTTTAGCCTTTGAAGCCCATAACGGTTCTGGTTCAACTTACATGTCCGAACGCATCTCTCCTATGAACCTTCAAGATGCTTAAGATCATCCGGAGAGGCCTGCTCTTGGTCCGCCTGCTATGCAGGTGTGATTGAGTGGGGATGAGAGACAGGGCCTTTTCAGTGGTGGCTCCTCGGCTTTGGAACGCCCTCCCTAGAGACATCAGATCGGCCCCTCCCTCCGACATTTCAAGAAGGTCAAGACCTGGATGTTTGACCGGGCATTTGCTGATGTAGTATGATTATCAAATTGAGACCTACGGAACGACGACGGTGCAATTTGAAACCAATTTAATAATGAGACACTGATATTGTGTTTTTAATGTTAAGTGCTAATTTTGTATATGATGGAATTGTGTTGATAATTGTTGATATGTTTGTCTTGGGCAGTTTTTGCCATTTGTACACCGCCTCGAGTCGCCTTTGGGCTGAGAGAGGCGGTCTAGAAGCAAAGTAAGTAAGTAAATAAATAAATAAATTTTGAATCATTGTTAGGGAGCTGCTGATGCACATGCCAACCCTTGTGTGATAATCTCCTATGCGCTGGAGCAGGTTCACCACCTCTGTGATACCTGAGTCCCAAGGATTGCGGAAATTATTGAAAGCTGAATAAACATTGAACATGGCTAGCTGAGATGTGCGTAGAAGGCTAGGAAGGGATGTCGAGTTTTGGTGACGTGTGTTTGGCTATAGCTCCATCGAGAGGTGAAAAGGACAGGAAAAACCTCCCCGAATGGCAAGGGGATTCCAAGAGGTGTTAATGGGACCTTTGGGCCCATGCAACCGTGAACCTTTCAGGATGTAGTTTGGGGAGCGGGTACGAAAGGGAAGGCGTTTTTCTTTTCCTTCTGAAAAGCCCTTGTTTTTCCAGAAGGATGTTTGTGCATTACAAGGAAGACTCAAGCTCACCCCACAGCTCCCATAAGGGTTTCTTTGGGTGGGTTGTTGAAAGTGCTCTCCATGGTTTCAATAAACACCAGCTGTGAAATGGAAGGGGGGACGGAGACTTTGTCTTCCTCTCGCACACAAACACACTCCCTACAAACTCTCCCTCTCTCTCTGTCCCGGTACATCTGGTGCCAATTAAAAGAAGCTCAAAATAGAAAAGAAATGAGAGAGCCTGAACCAAACTTATCCTTATGGTGGGAGGAGGGACCTGGGGGAATTCTGGATTTGGGCCCCTGCCCCGACCCCGGATCGCCCACTTGGATCGATGTGTGTGGGAGGAGGACGACAACACCCAGCCGAAGTAAAGCACGGAGGCGAAACGGCTTTCTTTGCGTGGGCCGCTAACTTGCATTTTGGGTTGTAGATAATGGGTGCATCAACATTATAGAAGTACAGTGTTCCCTCCCTTATCGCTGGTGTTATGTTCCAGGACCACCTGCGAAAAGTGAAAATCCACAAAGTAGGGACACTATATTCATTTTAATATTTATACAATTACTACATGTGCCCTGCCATGCGTTGCTGTGGCCTATAGTAAGAATTTTCAAAGTAGAGGTAGATATCTGGACTATTATGAAAGAGAGGTACCTACCTATTCCTCCCCCGCCTTTTTCTTCCCCTTCCCCTTCCTCTCCTTTCTCCCTTCACTACCTCTTTCTTCTATTCCTTCTTTCACTCTTTGGTTTCATCCTTCCTTCTCTCTTTTCTTCCTTCACTCCCCTTCTTCCTTTGTCTCCTTTCTTCCCTCCCTGTTTCCTTCCTCCTTTAACTTTTTATTTCCTTTTCTCCTTCCTTCTGTCTTTACCTCTTTCCTGCCTTTCCTTACCTTTTTCTTTCCTTTCTACTTTCTCTTCTTTCTTCCTTCGGTACCTCCCTCCCTCCTTCTTTTCCTCCCCCCTTTCTCTCTTTCCTTCCTCCCCCTTTCTCTCTTTCATTCCTTTCCTTTCCCCTTCCTCCTTTCTTCTTTCCTTCCTTCCTGTCTGTTCTCCTTCCTTCCTTCTTTACCTCTTTCCTGCCTTTCCTTTCCTTTTCCTTTCCTTTCTACTTTCTCTTCTTCCTTCCTTCGGTACCTCTTTCCTTCCTTCCATCCCTCTCTTCCTCCCTCCTTCCTTCTTTTCCTCCCTCCTTCTCTCTTTCCTTCCTCCCCCTTTCTCTCTTTCATTCCTTCCCTTTTTCCCTTCCTCCTTTCTTCTCTCCTTCCTTCCTGTCTGTTCTCCTTCCTTCTTTACCTCTTTTCCACCTTTCCTTTCCTTTTCCTTTCCTTTCTACTTTCCTTGTCAAAGGGAAAGAAGGAAGGAATGCTAGAGGGAAGGAGGGGGGTAGTGCAGCGAGAGAGAGGGGACAGGGCCAGAACAGGACAATAGAGGATTTGTATTTTGTTAATTTAATTAATTTTGAGAGGTTCTTTGGGGGGATTTTTATTGTTGGTCACACCTTGCATTGTGAGACGTTTTGCTCCCAGATTTGGTGAGTATTGGCCCAGTAGTTTTTTTGTTTTTAAGGTACTCACAACGACAACAGCATATATATATATGCGGTTATCTATATATATAAAGGAAGAGTCGTCATGGAAAGACCGTCTCAAACAGAGAAAGCTTACAACGCAGAAACACCAAACATGCCAACAGAAATAGGCCTCAGACAAGGTATGTTTGTAGCAAAGAAACTTTCCCCCCCAAAACCTAAAAGGCCCCCAAAACAACGAGTAAAAAAACGACATTTCCCAGCATCCTCCAGGGCTGCCAATGACTCTCCCAGCCTCTACATTCTGACAACATGATTGGCTGCCAATAAGGGCGGATTTGCATAACTCCTGTACTGACCAGCCAACATGAACATTCCGACCCATAATAAACTGTCAGAGGAGGATAAGGCAAAGGGCTGAGGCACAAACACCCAATTCACTTCCCACAGAGAATTTACACCCCTACAAATCACAGACCATGCCTAAAATTGACAGTAAGGCTTCATTAACTTAATTTCCCTGACTAGGCCTCACTTAATGGAATGCTGTTTACGCTCTGAATTGACAGTAAGGCTTCATTAACTTGATTCTCCCGACTAGCCCTCAGCTCATTGGACATTGTGTATGGCCTGAATTGACAGTAAGGCTTCATTAACTTGCTGTTCCTGACTAGGCCTCAGCTCATGGGACATTGTGTATGGCCTGAATTTACAGTAACCTACCTTGGCACACAGAGACCCTATGACCCACGCTACATTCTACTACAGTTTGGAGGAGGATGGACCATGGATTATGGGACTTGAAGTACCTCTGTGGATAATGGGATTTGTAGTACTTCAAAACCCATCATTCCCCACAGACCAACAACTCCACAGGACTCCAACATCCCACCCACCAAAACAACCCACAACAACACAGCCATGACCCCAACAACACCATAACTAACAACAACTCCAACCCTTACATACTCAGACTTCCTCGCATCTCCAAAATAGGGCACAGCAACGCGTGCCGGGTACAGCTAGTATACACTATATTAAGTCTTTATAAACCCTCCCTGCACACTTATACACTACATAACCCTCCTTGAACAAGTTGTCCATGTAATCTTGGGCTTCGGTTTTATCCTCAGAGGCAACCTCTCCATACAGACTAATGCTCTTAAGCTCATATTGAACAACTGCGAAACAGCGAGTCCGCAAAAAGAGAACTGCAAAGTAGTGAGGGATCACTGTAATGCAGTCTGATACCGCTTAAACTGCCATGGCCAGGGGCGGACTAAGGTAATTTTAAATGGTAGGCGAACATTATTTTGGTGCCCCCCCAAAAATACATTATTTTGCCGCCCCCCATGTAAAACAAATATACAATTATAATATCACAATACCATTAGTAGTATTATATTGTATCAATGTATATACGATATATTATACCATACTCATACTATATTATATCATAATTATATTATACTACAGGGCTGTCCAACTGGCGGCCCCGGGGCCGGATCCGGCCCCGTAGCCTGTTGGACACGGCCCCACCTATGCCCTCGGCCGCCTTTTTTAAATTTAAAAATCGATTTTTTTAAAAAAATGGCGGTCGGGGGAGGGGAGGTGGGGCAGGGAGGAGGAAGACAGCTGGCTCCTCCTCCCTGCCTGTATCGCCTCCGTCCCCCTCTCGGCGGCGCCCGATGCGATGCAGTTTGCATTGGCGCCGCCGAGAGAGGGAGAAAGGGGCGGTACAGGGAGGAGGAGCCAGCTCTCTTCCTCCTCCCTACACCGCCCCTTCTCTCTCTCTCGGCGGCGCCGCTGCAAACTGCCTCCAACGCGCGCGCCGAGAAAGGGACGGAGGGGGCGATGCAGGCAGGGGAGGAGCCAGCTGTCTTCCTCCTGCCTGATCGCCCCCTCCGTCCCTCTCTCGGCAGCGCCAATGCGAGGCAGTATGCAGCGGCGCCAAGAGAGGAGAAGGGCGATTCAGGCAGGAAGAAGAGAGCTGGCCCCTCCTCCCTGCCTGCATCGCCCCCGTCCGTCCCTCTCAGCGGCGCCGCTGCAAACTGCCTCGCACCGGCGCCGCCAAGAGAGGGAGAAGGGGGCGATTCAGGCAGGAGGAAGAGAGCTGGCCCCTCCTCCTTGCCTGGATCGCCCCTCGGGACGGACTCTCAGCGGCGCCGATGCGAGGCAGTTTGCAGCGGCGGCGCCGAGAACGGGACAAGGGGGTGGGCCAGGGAGGAGGGGCCAGCTCTCGTCCTCCTGCCAGGCTCGCCCCTCTGTCCCTTTCTCGGCGGCGCCGCTGCAAACTGCCTCGGCCCCCCTCCTCCCTGCCTGCACGCCCCCCGTCCCTCTCTCGGCAGCGCCAATGCGAGGCAGTATGCAGCGGCGCCGCCGAGAAAGGGACGGAGGGGCGATCCAGGCAGGAGGGGCCAGCTGTCTCTCTTCCTGCCTGTATCGCCCCCGTCTCCCTTTCTCGGCGCCGCCGCTGCAAACTGCCTCGCAACGGCGGCGCCGAGAGAGGGAGAAGGGGGCAATTCAGGCAGGAGGAAGACAGCTGGCTCCTCCTCCTTCGCCCCTCCTCCCCCCACACCGCGGCTCGCGATCGGAGCCGCGGCTCGTCCCGGGGAGGAGGAGGGGTGAAGGAGGAGGAAGTCAGCTGGCCCCGCCCCGCCCGCGCCCCGCCCTTGCCCCGCTATCGGCCCCGCCCCCGCTCACTGATCACCTGCGGCCCCCCAGGTGATCAGTGACACTTCTTCCGGCCCTTGGGTATTATAATATATTAAAACAGTATTATAATATATTGACATTATAATATAATAGAACATTCTATTATATTATTATTATAAAATAATAAAATTATTTATTTCAATATAATTATCCTCTACTAAATATTTTCATTACTCCTATAAAACTCAAATAACCCAAAATAAAGTAAAATAAAATATTATATATTACTATTTTGTACAATACCACTATAGTGCAATATTGTTTGTAATATTACATGTAATATGAAATATATCATTATTCTATTGTTATATTGTATTTGTATTATATTGTATGACAATATTAAGTAGAACTGTATAATAATCAACAAGAAATGCAATGTAAATGCATCAAAATCAGAATATATGACCTACCACCCGTCTCATAATTCATAGGAGTCTCCCATAAGTCCAAAATTAGGATCCCAATGTAAATGTAAATAGAAAAACAGCCAAAATGTTCAAATGAGGTCGAATACAGGCAGCGCGGCCTGGGCAAACTTGGGCCCTCCCTCCTTCTAAGTGTTTTGGCCTCCAACTCCCACAACTCCTCATAGCCTCAGGCCCCTCAGGTCTAGACAGAAATAGAGCCGAAGAAAGGAAGGAGGGAGAGAAGAGGTCACAGAGGAGGAGGAGGAAAGCCCTTCATTTGTTCCTTCACTTACACTTCCTTCACTGATTCTTTTCTCCTTCCCTGCAAACGCGCGCGCGCAGCGGAGGCAAGGGGAGAGGGGAAGCACTCCCTGCCTGCCCGATAGGGAGTGCTTTGCTTACAGGCTTCTGCGCAAGGGAGCTACTGGGCATACACGGAGGTTTTCGCGCATGTGCAGTTGCTCCTGCACTCAACTTCAGCTCCAGAGCAACTGCGCCTGCGTGAAAACCTCCGCGCGTGCCCAGAAGCGGCGCCGGAGCGCACAAGGCCGGGTCAAAAGCAGGCAGCTGCAGCACTGTCTGAGGAACATCGGCAGGGCCAGGATGGCGCCCCATGCGACCAGGATAGCGCCCCCTTCCAGATGGTGCCCTAGGCGGCCGCCTACTTGGCCTATCTTGTAGGACCGCCCCTGGCCATGGCTCAATGATATGCAGTCTAGGGAGCTGTAATTTCACAAAGCCCACAGCCTTTGCTACCAAGAGTGCTGATCTCACAAAATACAATTCCCAGGATCCCACAGCATTGCACCTTGCAAGTTAAAATGGTGTCAGACTGCATTCATTATACACTGTCAACGCACTCAATGGCACCCGGCAGGACATGTGTCAGAAAAAAATCCGTCCTGGTTGCTAGTCTGAATTTTAAAGGATGACAAACCCAATGCCAAAAATACTTTCAACTCCGTGGAGAGCTCTTTTAAAGTTTAGACTAAATACCAAAGTAGACTTCGTTGTTGCATGCATTATGGCTTTTCATGGGTTTAGAGAAGTATGGTTTCATGCTTTTAGAACTACATTCGGCCGGCACATTTTCTGAAGGATCTGTTCTAGCATCCATTGCATAATACGTACAGTTAGAATCCTACTTTTCTTGACCCAAAACTAACACAGTTTTAGGCTTGCAGCATGTTCACGTGTGGATTTGAACAGAAGTGAGTAACCTTACCATATTGAAAATCATTTTAAATAAAATATTAGATGGAATTCACCAGCACAATTATGAATGTCTAATCTGGAGTTGGACATTGAGACCTGATTTGTATTTGTAATCTCTAAATATTGTGCAGAGGAATGTGCAAGATAGAAGACTGATATTTCCACCCCTTCCCATGGACGGTCTTCATGTTGTGATGGAATAGGAATAGGAATGCTGTTTGCAGTAGAGGCAGCCAGTGGAAAGGGAATGGATCCTAATCAGCTGCATCCTGATTAATAGGAGAACAGAGCCCTGCTGCTCGCAGCAGCTGTCACCCAATACATGTCATTAGGATTTAAATTGAGACAGTCTACTTAACTATCTGTCCCCCTGGTGGTGAAGTGTGAGTTAAACCACTGAGCTGCTCAACTTGCTGACCGAAAGGTCGGTGGTTCAAATCCAGGGAGCCCCAGCTTCTGCCAATCTAGCAGTTTGAAAACATGCAAATGTGAGAAAATCAATAGGTACCACTGGAGGGAAGGTAATAGCACTCCATGCAGTCATGTCATGTCAATGGCCACATGACTTTGGAGGCATCTATGGCTTTGGCCACAGCCATCCCCTTACTTTATATAAACAGTGGTTTGCTGAGAATTCCTTGATAAAGGTCAGCCATGACCGAAACGGGAGGATCCTAATACATCTTTGTGATCCCGTCGGCTGGAAGATATATTTATTTATTTATTTATTCGATTTGATATACCGCTCTCTCTGTCGCCCAGAGCGGTTTACACAAGTTTGTGTGCCCAGTGGCAACACCAAACAGGACAATACAGAAGACGTGGGGAAGAACACAAGGATAAGGGAAGGGAGGGGGGGGGGAGGTCAACAGCGGTGCCTACTGAGACGCCACCCCGCCGTCAAAGGAAGGTAGGCGGGGGGGAGGCAGCAGGATCGCTGGCACTAAAGCGCAATCAGGGAGCAGGGACCGACGTCTCCCCCATAGGGGTCCGTCTTTAAGGTCCCGGTCCATTTGCGCGATGTCCTTGTTGGCTTTGCAGTGGTCTGGCGAGTCCTATGGAGCTGTAACCGCCTGTAGCCAGCGCTCCAGAACGTCCTGGATGGGAACATCCTCCGGGGTCTTACAGTCCTTGTTTCTAGGGGCCCGCCTACCAGTGAGCCAGCCAAGGCCCCGGCCCTAATGTCCCGGTTCCTTTGGGCTCTCCGGCAGGGGGATGAGTCTATTCCGAAGTCCGCAGTACATGGAATGGGAGATTCGCCTTTTCTTCGCCTCCGGCGCCGTCTCCTCCCCCGGCGGCCGCGTCTCATCCTGACCAGTTCGCCGGTGGAGGTGAAGTCCTCCGGATAAGTATGCACATTAGCATACTTATTTACCTGTGCATGGGGCTTGTTTATTCTTGGGAACAACGAAAGGATACTAACCAGCCATTGAGGCTATATACGGAGTACAGTTTGCCCTTAAGGATTACCGCGATCATCCTCTTTCCGGACACGTGGTTTGCCCAAGCCACACGAGAGCACCCGCTACTCCCGCGAGACTCTGTGCGTCACTGGAGACGTTTCTGGACTGTGGCGCATGGATTTTTGGGACTTCCAATGCACTTAATGGAATTAAGCATGCAATGGACTGGCTATTGATACATATATTTTGAGGAAATTGTGGTTATTTGTAAATTTGACATCGTATGTCTATCAGTGTGTTTATATGATCCGTACAGCCTACCAAGCTGTAGAGGCACAACTCACGTGTCCTGATACAAAATACAGAAATATTTTTGCAATTGTTTTTTCTGATTTATATGAGATTATAGACGCATGTGTCTTGGTTTGTTTTTGTCTATGGACAACGCCAGTTCTTCGGCTTAGAAATGGAACTGACACCAACCCCCCGAGAGTCAGACATGACTAGACTTAATGTCAGGGGAAAACCTTTACCTTTACTTAGGTATGCCACTAAGGTATTTCTGTAACTAAGCAGCACATGCAGAGCTCTAGCCATCCTCTTCTTTGGTATTTAACTATTTGCTTTCATTTTTGGTCTGGAGCTGTCAGAAGAGCAGATGTCAACAATGGAATCAACTTACCTTGCAGTTTGGGTTTGGCTTTCAAATGCCGCTCGCACTTGGCCTTGGCTTTCCGCAGCAAAAAGACCTGTTCCTCCACGGTCAAGACATCGTCATTATCCACCTGAAAGAAGAGAAACAAACAAGGTCAAGCTCACCGTTGTTGCCATAGACTTTGTAAAGAGGAGGAGGCAGCAAAAGGATCTCACCGAACGTGTGCAATTCTGGCAATTGTTTATGGAAAACTCTTAATCTAAATTCTCTTGCTGGAATCATTTGGTTTCATCTATGTTTTGAACCACCATTTGGTCAATGGGATCTCAATGCATAAGGATCTTGGAGCACCTCTGAGACTGAGAGAGAGAAGATTTTGTATGCTTAATATCTATCTAGAGACTAAGCCTGGGTAGGTTCCTCAAAATGGTTGTAAAATCAGAATGAATTCCGTTTAAATTAACTTCTGAAGTGGTTTCGAAGCGATGCAAGCAACCCAGAAGTGAATTTGCCATTTTGAGGCCACCACCGCCATTTTTGGAAAGGAATCGGCATTAGATTCCCACCCCTCCTGAGGTGCTTTCCCCTCATTGGCTGTTTAACCCAGTTTGGAGGTGGATGTCCTTCCCTCCGCGTCAGAACTGGGGCGACAGCCACATCCAAATTGGGTTAAACATGGCTGTCGCCCCAGTTCTGACGCGAAGGGAAGACATCCCCATCCAAACTGGGTTAAACATGTGTGTCCGCCATTAACAAAGCCATTCTGAAATTTCGGAATTTTTTCAGAAAATTCAGAATTTTTTTCAGAAATTCCAACAATTTTTCAGAAAATTCCAAAAAAATTCAGAAAATTCTGAATTTTTTCAAAAAAAAATGTCAGAAGTCATTCAGATTCGAAGTGCCAGCACCCCCTACATCCGGAACGAGTTTTGTACCATTTTTTAAAATCAAACAGGCTATTAGAGACTGTACGTAGGTGCACCTACACTCTAAAAAATAATGCAGTTTGGCACTGCGTTCGCTGCCATGGCTGAACGTTTTAGACTCTTTGGAATGACGTTAACAAGGTGCTTAGCTTAGCTTTCTTTGCCAAAGAGTGCTGATATCTCACCAAACTACTTGAAAACCCTGGGCTAGGATTGCCATAAATCAGACCCGAGTTCAAGATGCACATTAGTAACAACATCAAAAACAACAATATACTGCATAACCAACAATTCATTGGTGTACTGATATAGAAGACCTACTTATGACAATCCACATAACAAAAGATTCATTGGTGTACTTATGACAATCCTCATAATGGTTCCCTCCAAACACCCACAGTTACATTGCTGTGTACATCAACCAACCTATTCTAGAAGCTTGCATTTCTACCAGGATCAGGTCTTTCGCAAAGCCAATGGCTCTTAACTATCCATTTGAGACCATAGATCAGGGTGCTCACACTTTTTCAGCACGCGAGCTACTTATAAAACAATCAAGTCAAAATGATCTTCCTACCCACTTCAAAAATGTAAAACATATAACACAATCTCTGCTTTGAACTGGGTTTTCTGAGTCCACACTGCCACATACCGTATTTTTCGCACCAAAGTGGGAGGAAAAATCAGCCGCGTCTTATGGTGCGAATATGCAGGCGGGGGGGAGGCGCTGGAGCAGAGGGAGGGTGGCGATATACTCACCCTGTCGCCGCCTCTCCCCTTCTCTGGTCCGTCCGGCGGCGTAGGGACGCTGGTTCGCCGCCATCTGCCTCCTTTTGCTTCCCCACCTTTGCTTCCCTCAAGGAAAGGGCGGAGGGAAGCAAAGAGGAGGCGGAGGGCGGAGCGAACCGCGTCGCCACAGCTGACGCGACGCGGCCTGCTCTCCCTCCGCCTCCTTTTGCTTCTCCCGCCTCAAGGAAAGGGCGGAGGGAAGCAAAAGGAGGCGGAGGCGGAGCGAACCGCCGCGTCACAGCTGACGCGACGCGCCCGCTCTCCCTCCGCCTCCTTTTTGCTTCTCCCGCCTCAAGGAAAGGGCGGAGGGAAGCAAAAGCAGGCGGAGGCGGAGCGAACCGCGTCGCGTCACAGCTGACGCGACGCGGTT
>JARBWK010004104.1:0-11008 GCA_030556195.1 Anolis apletophallus | reverse complement strand
TAGATCCATTGTCAGATATACCTGGATGTGTCTGGGAAAACTAGGGCCTTTTTGCATACAAAGTTCCTAGTCTTTGTGTGATATGTGATGTTATGTGCTATGTTTAATAATATTTAATGTTTTAACAGGGGAGGGTCATTTTTGATGTTTTATACTGTTTTTTATCGATGGCATTGAATTGTTGCCAACACTGTGAACCGCCCTGAGTCTCCTTCAGGGTTGAAAATATAAATACCGCAAATGAAATAATAAATAAATAATACGAACATGTGGTCTGCTGCTAAGCTACATTCTTTCTATGAGAGTGATGAAAATCAACTTTTTAGCACTATTTATTAATGTACCTGGTCCATACATAAGTACTTGTAAATATCATGTGTGTATTGAGATCACCAGTCCTTTACTTGAGTAATATTCTCAGTGGAAAAATCTGAATGTGTGACAAACTAATTGAATGCTCCTGCCACAGCTTTCCAAGGCATCCAGGGCAGCTCCAAAAGGTTTTTAAGTCTTCTAGAGTTGTAGCACCCATGGGTTCGTTCGTGCCACTGGGAGGGGGTGAGGCGCCGGGGGTCCCGATGGCATTGGGACCCGCACAGGCTGAAGGGGACTCGGAGGACGAGTTGGAAGGCCCAGAGCAAGATTGGTCAGCAGTGCCTTTGCCCAGTTCACCTGTAGAGAGTTTAGCATGGGATCTCGAGTGGGAGCATTCTCCCGGGGAAGGAGCGGACCAGGTGGAGATGGGAGGCAGCGAAGCAGATAGCGGAGATAGTTATGAATTCCCAACGGCCGAGGTTCCCAGGACCTGGCCGAGGCAGCAGATGGAGGCCAGCGGCTGGGAAAGTTCGGGAGGCTGCTTCTCAAGGAGATAGCGATACTGAACTGGAAGAGCGGGGTCCGTTCCATAACAGACGCAGGGACATAGAGCAGGGCAGGAGGAGCTGGCATCTGTCCCTAGACCGTCACCGTTCGGAAAGTAGAGACTGGAGACGCGGGCCCTAGATCGTCGAGGGGCCCGGCCGAAGGATTAAACGGCCCCGTGGGAACTGATCCTCAGTTCTCCGGCCACGTCTGATCTGAAGGGGCGTGAGCGGGTGAACCACGGAGCCTAGTCTGGCTCGCCTTGGACCAAGACCTTGCCTTGCTATTGATTCGCATTGTGCGGATACCCTGCTTTGTTCCGGAGGCAATCCGGGAACTTGCCAAGTTTATTGCCACGTTTGCTTTTGGAACTATCCTTTGGAACTTTGCTTTCTTAATTGGACTACAGCTTTGCTGTTTGGCGTTATTCTTGATCTCTTCAAGAGAATTGCCTTTTGGACTTTTTATATTCAATAAAACTAGTTAGCCTTTACTCGTCTCCGTGTGTGTGTTAAAGGGGCAGCACTAAGTCGGTGATTGTGACAGTTGGCCGGAGAACTCCTCGAACCCCTTTTTTGCACCACGGGACGTACCAGAAACCGCCGGCTGCGTACCAAGGCTCCCATTGTCTCCACGGCCGCCATGGCGAACTTGACGGGTCAAGTGGTGGCGTTGCAACAGGAGGTGGCGGAGCTGCGAACCCGAGCGGGGCGGCACCCGTCGGTGAATGCCCCGGCTCGTTTCAATGGAAATCCGGCGATGGTGGAAGTTTTCATTGCCCAGGTTCGGATGTACCTGGAGTTGCGGCCCAACGAGTTTGCCACCCCCCGAGCCCAGGTGGGGTTAGTGTTCAACTGTATGGAAGGGATGGCAGCGGCGTGGGCAACTCCCCCTCAATGCCGCGTCTCCGCATGCGCGACTTTGAACGCTTCTAGATGCGATCCGGGCGACCTGGGGACCCCCCGTCCATGAGGACCTGGCGGAACGGGATTTAGCACGGCTGACCATGAGGGACATGACCTTGTCTCAGTATATTTCCCGTTTCCGAGTGTTGGCCAGCCAGACCAAGTGGGAAGGACCACCCTTGCGCTATACGTATCTAGCGGGACTCTCGCCCGAGATCCAGCAACAGATGTTACAATTGCCCCGGCCGGCCGACCTGGAGGAGGCCATCGCCTCGAGTTTGCGGGCGGAGGCGGCCATACAATACAAGAGAAGGTGGGGGGCCGGCACGGCCGAGAAACCACCGACCAAGCGGGAGGCCGGGACCGGCCAATTTGTGCCCATGAGATCCCTGCCCCCACCCCTGTTGTGGATGACTCTGAACCGATGCAACTGGGTATGGTGCGGCCCAAAGTAGATGCTGCCGAGAAGGCTCGGCGTCAAAGACTCAACCTTTGTTGGTACTGCGGGGGCCCGGGTCATTTTTCTCGTGATTGCCCCCAGAAACCGCGTGGGAGGACTCCTCGGGTCTCCGCAGCGGTGGCCAGCCCTCCGGAGCCTGAGGAAGCCCTCCAGGCGGCGGGGGGAAGGGTACGGCCGAGTGTAAGAGGGTTCGCTCACTCGGCCGCCGTCGCTAACCCTCCCCCTGAACCCAAGACTGGACAATTGTTCCTTGTCATGGTCAGCTTGTGGTCGCCCGAGAAGGGGCCGATGATGGTCCATGCCATGATTGACTCCGGGGCCACCAACAACTTCATTGATGCAGACTATGCCAAGTCTGCGGGATTACAATTTCTTGACCTCCAAGAGCCCAAGGGTGTCCAGACCATCGATGGGAGAGTGTTGAAAACCGGGGCTGTAACTCAATATACAGCTCCTACCAGGATGTGGACTAGCTCCCATAAAGAGGACATTTCTTTTCTTGTGACCAAGCTCCCAGATTTCCCCATTGTCCTGGGCATTGTGTGGCTCGCGCTCCATGACCCCCAGATTTCCTGGGCTAAGAGACAGCTAATTTTTCTTCCGATCATTGCCAGGGCCACTGCATGACGGCCCGGGCGTGCCAGGCTCAAGAAGTGGAGAATGTGGCCACCCTGCCCAAGAAGTATGCCGGCTTTTGGGATGTCTTCAGTGAGAAGGAGGCGGAACGTTTGCCTCCACACACCGGCCCTATGACTGTGCCATTGACTTGCAGCCAGGGGCCCCCATTCCGCGGGGCGCCTCTACCCGCTCTCGGACCCAGAGCAACAGGCTCTCCGAGACTTCCTGGATGAGAACCTGCGGAAGGGTTCATTCGGCCCTCCCAATCCCGGCCGGGGCTCCGATTCGTGTCGTCAAGAAGAAATCGGGAGTTGCGCCTTTGCAATGACTACAGGGAACTCAACAAGATCACGATCCGGAATCGCTATCCCCTGCCCTTGATCCCCGAGCTCTTGGAGCGGATGCGGGGAGCTAAGGTGTTCACTAAACTGGACCTGAGGGGGGCTTACAACCTTGTCCGGATTCGCCAGGGTGATGAATGGAAGACGGCCTTCCAGACCAAGTGGGGCAGTTTCGAATACCTGGTGATGGGATTCGGTTTGTGCAACGCCCCGCCTGTTTCCAACATTTCATGAATGACATTTTCCGAGACCTTTTGGACCGCTATCTGGCGGTCTATCTTGACGACCTGCTGATTTTTCTCGGATCAGGCGACCCATGATCGCCATGTCAAGGAGGTGCTCCTGAGACTGAGGGCCCACGGGCTCTATGCCAAGCTGGAGAAATGTGCTTTTGACTTGCGTGAAGTGGACTTTCTGGGCTACCGTATCTCTCCTACGGGCATTGCCATGGATGACACCAAGGTCCAAGCAGTGGTCGACTGGGCACCTCCTGCTAGCAAAAAAGACATTCAACGATTCCTGGGCTTTGCCAACTACTACAGAAAGTTCATTCCTGACTTTGCCAAGTGGGCTGATCCGATCACCCAGTGTTTGCGGGGAAAGGTGCGGATGTGGGGGTTCCGCAAGATGAAGCAGCTGTTCACCACTCAGCCGCTTTTGCAGCACCCCACCCCCGCACCCCTTTCATCGTCCAGGCCGATGCTTCGGATGTGGCGGTGGGGGCGATCCTGCTACAGCCTCAGGGGACGGACTTGTTGCCCTGTGCCTACTATTCCCGGCAGCTGACGGCTCCGGAAAAGAACTACACCATTTGGGAGAAGGAACTGTTGGCCATCAAGGTGGCGTTTGAAGTCTGGAGACACCTGCTGGAAGGGGCCAAGTTCCCGGTGGAGGTTCACACCGACCACCGGAACTTGGAGCATCTGAAGTCGCAGCGCAAGTTGAACCAAAGGCAACAGAGATGGTCCCTGTTCTTTGAGCGATTCAATTTCCGCATTCACTATGTGACCCCCAAGCAGACCAAGCAAGCGGATGCCCTGTCCCGGAAGCCGGAGTATGTCCGCGGAGGGGAGGTTCCCTCCGAGCAGCCTCTGCTCTAATCGGATAACTTTGCAGCCGCCCGAAAACGGTCCCCGCGCCGGCTCCGGCGGCCCCGCCCGGCCCCGTGGATAAGCGGCCGTTGAGTGTGCGGGTCCAGGCCCGCCAACGGGACGACCCTTGGGTGCGTGAGCAGCTGTCCAAGGGGGTGCAGGCTCCGTTCAGGTGCGGAACGGGGTGCTCTATCATCGGGACTCTGTTTATGTTTCTCCGGGCCCTGAGCGGGGGACATTCTCAAGCTTTGCCACGCCTCTCAGGCGGCGGGCCAGTTTGGGCTCTTCAATACGCTGCAGCTGGTTCTACGGGATTTTTGGTGGCTTAAAGTGCGGAGGGATGTGGAGGACTATGTGGGATCCTGCCCTGTGTGCCACCGGGCCAAGAACCAGGGGGGCAAGCCGGCCGGCTTGCTCCAGCCCCTTCCGACTCCCTCCGCTCCCTGGAAGATGATTTCGGCTGATTTCATCACTGACCTCCCCAAGTCCAAGGGCTTCACCACGATACTGGTCGTGGTGGACTGTTTCACCAAGATGGGACACTTCATCCCCTGTGTGGGGGTGCCGACTGCCAAGGAGACTGCTGATATGTTTGTGCACCATGTGTTTCGGCTGCATGGACTTCCACAGAGCCTGGTGACGGACCGGGGCACCCAATTCACTTCCCAGTTCTGGAAGGCTGTCCAGAAGCTGCTGGGGATTGATGTGCGGATGTCCACGGCTCACCACCCGCAGACCGATGGGCAAACCGAAAGGGTTAATGCCACCTTGGAGCAGTACCTGCGCTGCTATGTCAACTATCAGCAAACCAACTGGGCGTCCTTGTTGTCTTTGGCAGAGTTTGCTTACAACAATGCGACGCAGGAATCCATCAAAGAGACTCCTTTCTTTGCCAACTATGGACACCACCCTCGGTTCTACCCTCCGGTGGACCCGTCTGGGGACGTTTCGGAGGCTAAGGATTGGCTCCAGGAGCTCACTGCGCTTCAAGACTTGCTACGTACTCAATTGGATCAGGCGAAGGCCGACTACAAGCGGATGGCTGATCGGCGGCGCCAGGAGGGTCCTGCGATTCTGGTGGGGGATAAAGTTTGGCTGTCCACCAAGAATCTGCCCACGCAACGCCCCAGCCGCCAGTTGGATGCCCGGTTTTTGGGGCCCTACAAAGTTTTGGAGCGGGTGGGGCCTGTTTCCTTCAAGCTCCAGCTCCCTGCGGACATGAAACTCCACCCGGTGTTTCATCGCTCCTGCTCCGCCCGCGAAGGGGTGCGGCCTGATGTGACGCAGCCGCCTCCTCCCCCGGGGATGCGGGAGGGCGGGAGGAGGTCGAAGTGCAGGACATCTTGGATGCTCGCATCCGGTACCGGAAGTTGGAGTATTTCATTGACTGGAAAGGTTTTGGCCCGGAAGAGCGTGCTTGGGTCAAGGCTCGAGACGTTCACGCGCCGGAGTTGGTGGCCCGTTTCCACCGCAAGTATCCTGACAAGCCCAAGCCCCGGGGGCGGCCCAGGGGGGGGGCCCTGAGGGGGGGGATAGTGTAGCACCCATGGGTTCGTTCGTGCCACTGGGAGGGTGAGGCGCCGGGGTCCCGATGCCATTGGGACCCGCACAGGCTGAAGGGGACTCGGAGGACGAGTTGGAAGGCCCAGAGCAAGATTGGTCAGCAGTGCCTTTGCCCAGTTCACCTGTAGAGAGTTTAGCATGGGATCTCGAGTGGGAGCATTCTCCCGGGGAAGGAGCGGACCAGGTGGAGATGGGAGGCAGCGAAGCAGATAGCGGAGATAGTTATGAATTCCCAAACGGCCGAGGTTCCCAGGACCTGGCCGAGCAGCAGATGGAGGCCAGCGGCTGGGAAAGTTCGGGGAGGCTGCTTCTCAAGGAGATAGCGATACTGAACTGGAAGAGCGGGGCCGTTCCCATAACAGACGCAGGGACATAGAGCAGGGCAGGAGGAGCTGGCATCTGTCCCTAGACCGTCACCGTTCGGAAAGTAGAGACTGGAGACGCCGGGCCCTAGATCGTCGAGGGGCCCGGCCGAAGGATTAAGAACGGCCCCGTGGGAACTGATCCTCAGTTCTCCGGCCACGTCTGATCTGAAGGGCGTGAAAGCGGAGTGAACCACGGAGCCTAGTCTGGCTCGCCTTGGACCAAGACCTTGCCTTGCTATTGATTCGCATTGTGCGGATACCCTGCTTTGTTCCGGAGGCAATCCGGGAACTTGCCAAGTTTATTGCCACGTTTGCTTTTGGAACTATCCTTTGGAACTTTGCTTTCTTAATTGGACTACAGCTTTGCTGTTTGCGTTATTCTTTGATCTCTTCAAGAGAATTGCCTTTTGGACTTTTTATATTCAATAAAACTAGTTAGCCTTTACTACGTCTCCGTGTGTGTGTTAAAGGGGCAGCACTAAGTCGGTGATTGTGACAAGAGTTGATTTTCGGGGAATGGGAGAAGGAGCTGCTGTAAGGGAGGGCATCAACCTCCCCAATATATCTGCTGACATAATATAGTCTTGCCAGTGGAAATAGTCTTTTGTGTCCTGACCTGTGCATCCTATTTTAAATGGTATGTCGGATAACATTAAAATAGATGTGAAAAATACTCAGATGTCATTGAGAATAGCACTTGCATAAAGCTCTATTAGAAAACACGTGGATTTAGAACTAGCCTACTAAAAATCAGAGAAATGTATTTCTGATCTCCTGTAATTATTAACAAAAACAAAGAGAGATCAAAAATTCATGTTAATGCATTGAAATTGCGAAATATTAACACTTATACACATTTTTTTGTATCCATGGGGAGCTTTGCACAACAATATACGGAGGGCCCACTGCATATTGTTCTGTAATTGAGTTTTCAGGGGAGGGTGCTTATTTGAATGTTGGGCACAGATAGGCATAATATAGATTTACAGTATTGGTTCTAAAGCAGGCTTATTCAACACATGGCTCACAGCCCGTATCTGACCTAAGACGGCTATGAACACAACACAAAATCATAAACTTACTTAAAACATGAGGGGTTTTTTGCTATTCTTTCCCCCCCTCAAATGTGAACATTGTAGAAGACAACAGAACAGATCAGAATATGTAATCTCCAAAATATTGGAGTATTATCAGTAATTATAAATGCAAACAGTTCAGCCAGAAAAAAACTGTTAAAATTCACCAATAAAATAAAGAGCAAGATGATTCTGTTGCAAAGTTGCAAAAATGAATTATGAAAAAGAATCTTAAGTATGCTGTACTAGGCGTAGGATGTATGCCATACGTTCCTACTATTTGTATATATGCATGACTTCATATTTATGGTGGTGTGTGGTCCAGGACAATTCCTCTTCCATTGTGGTTCAGAGAAGCCAAAAAAATTGGACACCCCTGCTCTAAAGCAATGATATTTAAAGTGGTGGTTTGTGGACTACCACTGTAGAAGAAGTACTGTTCTAAAGTGTGCTCTCTGTGCAATTCTTTGTATATGGCTTAGCTCCAGGCTATTTGGCAGACCATATCTCCCTTTAGGATCCTGCCCAGGTCCTGAGATGCTCAGGAGAGGCCCTCCTCTCAGTCCCACCTCTATCGCAAGCTTGGTTGATAGGAATGAGAGAGTGGACCCTCTTGATGGCTCTGGAACTCACTGCCCAGAGAAGCCCAAATAGCCTCCTCCCTGCTGTCCTTCTGGCAGCAGGCTGAAACCCTTTTATTCAGGAAGGCTTTTGAAAGGAAAGTGTTTTAAAGACCAAACCAGGGGGGTGCTGTGTTTTATGTAGTTCCACAGGTTTTACTGATTTTATTGGTTTTATTTACTTATTTTATTTGTTTTAATTATTTTTAACACCCCATATTTAATTCTATTGTAATGTTTATACACTTTAGGTTTTAATTTATACATTGTACAATTTTAATTGTTAGCTGCTTTAAATCTCTTTGAGGGAGAGTAAGTGGAATAAAAATACTATACATAAATAATGATAAATAATAAATAAATAATTTTCTTAGAGGGTTTGTTATCTGCCCATTTCTGTTTGTGCTTTATATAGGGAGGAGGAACAGGAAGAGCTTGATACAAGTACAGAGAGCAAAGAAGTTGAAACAAAGGAGCAAGAGCTTGATGCTGTAACAGATGATGAGGAAGATTTAGTAACAAACAAAAAGAAAAGAGGTAAATTCATTTTAAATATATATCCACTGCTAAACATTGCTTGTAGGGTTATTGATGAAATGCAAAACACTTTAAGTTTTAGCACTACTTTTTTATCCAGTTAGTAAATGTTTGAATCAGTTTAGATGGCTTCATGATCCCATTGATCTAATCTGATATGTAAGGATCATTTGATCACTACCATTTTTCACCATAAGAATCAATCTTTGTTGGATTTTTGTTGTTTGTAGTCAACAAATAAAAACTTTCACCTAACTATGTAAGTTGGATCCATTCTTTAAATTATTTATAGTTAGTAGTAACTTCTGGTAGAGTTAATGCTTTTGTTTTTATATAAGATGAGTACATACTTTTCTTTCTTCTCATGCCATTTAACTTGTTTTATTCTCTGAAAATATACTGTACACTTATACAATAGTTAAGGAAAACGATGTGTTCCTGGCATTGCTGCTTTCACAAAAAACATTGGTATCGGAAACAAACATAAGATTGGGGGTGGGGGGTAGGAGTAAGTTCTTCTCGTGGTCTTTGTTATTCACACGAATGGCTTCTGTGCCTGTGTAGAGCCATCATTTGGAATATTCTAGACCCCAGTAGCTTGGTGTTGGCTCCTTTCCTTACTATCCTGCATACTCATCCTAGCCAACCAATCAACAGTTTATCACATCTTTCAGTGTATTTCTGAATTCTTCAAACTGACTATACTTCTACTTAACTAACCTTTCTGCGTCTTTGTTCTATTTTTGCGTATCAATTCTCTCTACTGTATTTTAATCTCGCTCTCTCTATGTAGATAGGTTTTAAAATCTATCACTTCAGGATGTCGTCCTTTCACTACATTTCTTTTTTTTTTTTTTTTTGGCCTTTTCCTTTTCAGAATTTTGTGGACACAAGGTATCCTCTATCAGATATTCACAAAGAATGTTCATATTGTTTGGGGCAGGGACATATTGTTCAGTGTTTCCCAATTTGCCAAGCTCTAAAAAATAGAGTACAGAAACTTAAATTGCAAATCCCTAAATGTGGCTGATGACGTGGCAGCAAATAACCCACTTTTCTCTGTATCTGTTATTGCATCAAAATAGAAAAAAGCAGGTTGGTCAGGAAAAAACATACTCCAGTACTATCCTCATTCCAATAAGACCTTTGGTATTGACACCATGTGCCATGGCATTTTTCTTCAGCTACAGCAGGCATTGTTTTCTATATTAACAAGGGATTTGAGAATAATCGCTGCCTCCTCCACATTAAAAAAATTGAGGTAAATATTTGAAGTTGACTGAACGGAAATCAGTTCATAAAAGACCTTCCTCTTGGAATAAACCTGTAAAAATGCCCAAAGGAAAAGAAAAAGAAGGCAAGGCAGGAAGAATGGTACCATGAGCCTGAGACAACTGAAGTGCCTTTGATTCTGACTCTTTCATTTCCATTGGTATGGATTCCACCACTAACAGCACAGTTGGAATCCTCCACTTTGAAGCCAGTGATGATGGAAGAAAGTCCAGTATCAAGTAGCAATACCGGAAACGTTGGTATTGGTTGAAACTAAATCATCTCGACTTCTTCTTCAACTACTGGTGGCTTTGACAATATTGCCTGTATCAATAGTATATACAAGACCAGTACCATCTGCACTGCTTGGAGCACAATAGTCAGTTCATGTCCCTTAGTCTTCAATGTTACTTAAGCTAAAGTAAAACGACATCAAATTCATTCAATCATTTATCGCAGTGTTTCTCAACCTTTTTTGAGCCGCGGCACACTTTTTACATTTACAAAATCCTGGGGCACACCACCAACCAAAATGACACTCTAACACAGTAATACATATAGTGTTGTGATTGAGCCTTCAGCTACTACTACTAGTTATTAAGGCAGGACATCCCAAAATATCTGCTTTGAACTGGATTATCTGAGTCCACACTGCCATATATCCCAGTTCAAAGCAGATACTTTGGATTTCCTTGGATATTCTGGTGTCCCTTCCATACAGCCATCTATCCCAGAATATCCAAGGCAGGGCATCCCAAAATATCTGCTTTGAACTGGATTATCTGAGTCCACACTGCCATATATCCCAGTTCAAAACAGATACTTTGGATTTCCTGCCTTGGATATTCTGGGATAGAGGGCTGTGTGGAAGGAACAGCAGAAGTGACAACTCTTACCTCGCAGAGGCCAGAATCTCCTTCAACCGTTAGGCAGGTGAGTGTGGCAGATTTCCCCCACCGGGCTGGAGCTGCTGCACTCCTCCCTCCCTTCTTTTTGCATGGTGTGTGTGTGTGTGTGTGTGGACAGATAGATAGATAGATAGATAGATACACTGCCTCGAGGTTGAAGGAGATCCTGGCCTTGGCGAGGTAAGGGGTGTCACTCTTGGAGCAGACTCTCTGGATGGGAGAGTCTGCCTATGCTCCTGGCTCCCTCCTTCCTTCTCTTTCCCCCCTCTTGCCAGCTCGTCCCAGGAGGACATCGGCCGGTTTTTCCTTTTCTCTCACCCCCCCCCCCCAACCTACTCAACTCTCTCTCTCTCTCTTCTCCCTCCTTGGATGATGCCGCCATTAAGGTGGG
>JARBWK010004103.1:0-11009 GCA_030556195.1 Anolis apletophallus | reverse complement strand
TTTGGGAGGTGGGGCTGGTGTGCCAACATGTTAGAAAATAAGCTGGTCAATAAAAATGCATAGATCGTATGGGGACATGGATGGGGGAATAACAGGAAAACAGGGGCAAATGGTTTTACTCCTTCAACTCACCTTCCACCCTGCATAAAATGGACTATCCTTCTCTCTCTAGCGCCCTCTAGTGGCCTCCGCCCAGATAATAAAACAGTATCAAACTTTTGAAATAAAACTAATTTTTTAAAAAAGGGTTGCCTACTTCTGCTTTTCTCTCAGTTTTCAGAAGTGTCTAAAAGACACAGACCAGGCATGTAGCCCGGGGGGCTGAGGGGCTTCTCAGGGTAGTCCGCAAGAAGGCCTTAATGGTACTCAGGGCGGATCTTGGTGAGGCAAATTAAGCGGCTGCCTCGGCGCCACGTGGCCAAGGGCGCATCCAGGGCAGGCGGGCGCCACGCCCCCAGGGGTGCCGGCAGGGTGGGAGGAAGGCTCAGGGTGGGAGGAGGCAGAGGCGCGCACCTTTCCCTTTTCCCTGACTCGCACTGCGCCCTGCGCACGTCTCATCTCTCACCCTGCGCATCTCTCACCCTGTGCCTTTCCCCCGCGCTCTCCTCCCTCTGTTGCTACTGCCGCCAGTGCACGTGGGGCGAGGGAGGAGGCCATGTGGGCGCCCTTAACTGGGGGCCGGGAGCAGGACTGGGCGACCAGACAAGCCTGCCAGCCAGAGGACACCTAGCCCAACCCCCGGGCCCTTGCTCCCGAAATTAGCCTAGACCTGATACACACACACACACATCTGTATACCTTTATAAAGCGGAATGTTTGTATGTATGTATGTGTGCGGAGGGTGGAAAGGCGGATATGTGGCAGCCACTTTCACAGGCCACAGCGACCAGCGCGGGTGATGGGCCTGCACCAAACTTGGTACACAAAACCCCCCTAACCCCCTTTACGTCCTGGTGCGGTTCGGGGACATGACCCACGGATTATGGGATTTGTAGTACTTTCAAACACTTTGGTTCCCACAGACCACTGAGGCCACCAAAAAGGACCAATACAGACCACACTTAGCACACACAGCCCCCCATGACCCACTCTACGTCCTGGTGCAGTTTGGAGGAGGGTGGACCATGGATGATGGGACTTGAAGTACCTCTACTCACTTCCCAAGTTCGCTGCAACCCTCATCCAATCACTGATCGAGACCACACTTGGCACACATAACCTCCTTGACTGCCTTCACGTCCTGGTGAGGTTCGGGGGAGGACTGACAATGGATGATGGGATTTGTAGTACTTTCACACCCCTCTGTTCCCACAGACAACTGCGGCCCCCAACAAACACCGAGAAAGACCACACTTGGCACACAGAGCCCCAGTGACCCACTCTACATACTACTGAAGTTTGGAGGGGGCCAGAACATGGATGATGGGACTTGCAGTACCTTCCCTCACTTTCCAAGCCTGCTACAAACCTAATCCAATGACTGATCAACACCAAACCTGGCACACAGAACCCTCATGACCCACTCTACATCCTGGTGCTGTTTTGTGTGAGACGGACCACGGATGATGGGACTTGAAGTACCTTCACTCACTTCCTAAAAACAATGCAACCCTCATCCATTCACTAATACAGACCAAACTTAGCACACAGAGCCCCCATGACCCAATCTACATCCTACTACACTTTGGGGGAGGGTGGACCAGAGATGATGGGACTTCCACTACCTTCAGTAATTTCATGATACCACTGCAACTCCCAATAATGATGGATCAAGATGAAACTTGCCACACAGAGCCCCCATGACCCACTCTACATCCTGCTGCACTTCTCAAGTGACCCGGGCACCGCCGGGTCCCCAAGCTAGTATATATATACACACAAAGAGAATAAGAAGAGGGGAGGGAAAAGGGTGAGAAGGGAGGAAGGGGAAGGTAAGAAGGGGAAAGAGAACAGGAAGGGGGCAAGGAAAAGGGTGAGGAGGAAGGAAGGATGGGGAATGTACAGAGCAACACAAAGAATAGGAAGAGGGGAGGGAAAAGGGTGAGGGCCCTTCCACATAGCCCTATATCCCACAATATCTGCTTTGAATATCTGAGTCCACACTCAGATAATGTGGGATTTTCTGCCTTGATATTCTGGAGTATAGGGCTGAGAAGGAAGGAAGGGGAATAGATATAGACATACACACACACACACACAAGAGAATAGGAATAGAGCAGGGAAAATGGTGGGAAGGAATATATATATATATGTGTGTGTGTGTGTGTGTGTGTGTGTGTGTGTGTGTGTGTGTATGGACTTCAACTCCCACAATTCCAAACAGCCGGTAGGAAGTCCAAAATACCCGGAGGGCCAAAATTTGTCTATGCACCCAATCCATCCATCCATCGCCCATCCATCCCCAATCCATCCATCCATCCATATATATATATATATATATATATATATATATATATATATATAAATAAATAAAAAAATCAGTGATTGATTGGGGGGTGCCAAAATACTGTTCGCTTACCATTTAAAATTACCTAGGTCTGGCCCTGGGTACATTATTTAAACTGTTATGTATATTCATATCATGATCTGATCACCATGCTCAATATATCCCATATGCATGGGAGTATTGGGATAACGATACAAAAGGTTTGCTAGGGTAGACCCTCCCTCCCTCAGTCTCAGCCCCCCCCCCCCCCGAATCAAATTCAGCCCTTCCCCCCCTGCCCCCCAATCAAAATCCTGGCTATGGGCCTGACACAGGCTGAAGAAGGCACAGAACTAGAGAAGTGAAACAGCCTGTCTCAAGTGGCAGATTTGAGAATATCTACTAACCCAGTGTTTCCCAACCTTTTTTGAGCCGCGGCACACTTTTTGCTTTTGTAAAATCCCGGGGCACACCACCAACCAAAATGACACAAAATGACACTCTAACACAGTAATACATATAGTTAATATGTTTTTAAAATGTATTTATACACTCAGTGTGAAACCTGGGCCTGTTTCGATGAACACAACATAGATATCCTGGCAGGAATGGCAGAAAGACACACACTTCCCACACAGAACTCCCATGACCAAGAGAAAATGCTATAAGAGTTTGGTGGGCATTGACCTTGAGTTTTGGAGTTGTAGTTCACCTAAATCCAGAGAGCACTGTGGACTCAAACAATGTTGGATCAGGACCAAACTTGGCATGAATACTCAATATGCCCAAATATGAACGCAGATGGAGTTCAGGGGAAATAGACCTTGACATTTGGGAGTTGTACTTGCTGGGATTTATAGTTCCCCTACAATCAAAGAGCATTCTGAACCCCACCAATGATAGAACTGGGCCAAACTTCCCACACAGAACCCCCAGGAGGCAAGAGGAAGTCTCTACTTGGGGAAAGGGAGGCGGGCCTTCCCAATGCATGGAGAGGGAGAGAGCAAGTAGACAACGGGTGGGGAGGGGGGTGTTTGTAATTTTGTGCCTTTATCGGGGTAGGTTTCTTAGGGTGTTATACTTCAACACACTAGACTCTCCCCCCCCCTTTCCTGGAGGTTCCAATTTCCCACGGCACACCTGATGATCACTCCTACCACCTGCTCCCTCGACCCGTGCCCCTCCTGGCTTGTTAGATCTTACCTGGAGGGGCTACGTGGGCCTCTGTTGAATATCATAAACAGCTCCCTTGAGCAAGGAGTCCTTCCAGAGTGCTTGAAAGAGGCGGTGGTAGCTCCATTACTGAAGAAACCGTTATTGGACCCTGCGGTTCCCTCCAACTACCGCCCAGTGTTGAATCTTTCGTACCTGGGCAAGGTGGTTGAGAGGGCAGTAATGGAGCAGTTGCAGTCCTTCTTAGATGATACAACATGGCTTGACCCCTTCCAGTCCGGCTTCCGTTCAGGGCACGGGACGGAGACGGTTCTGGTCTCCATCACAGACCAACTCCGCTGCCAGCTCGACCAAGGCGGGTCTGCGCTGCTCGTGTTATTGGACCTCACGGCAGCGTTTGACATGGTCGACCACAATCTTTTGATCCACCGCCTGGCCATGGCTGGAGTGAGGGGGACAGCCCTTAAATGGCTGACCTCCTTCC
Organism: Anolis apletophallus; assembly: GCA_030556195.1. Classification (NCBI taxonomy): domain Eukaryota; kingdom Metazoa; phylum Chordata; class Lepidosauria; order Squamata; family Anolidae; genus Anolis; species Anolis apletophallus. The sequence goes on along the minus strand of JARBWK010004103.1, from coordinate 6,927 downwards.
TCCACCAGCGGTCTCAGCGAGTGAGGAGGGGTGAGGTGGTCTCCGAGGGCTCCCCAATAGCCTGTGGAGTTCCGCAGGGGGCCATTCTCTCCCCTCTGTTATTTAACATCTACATGCAGCCGCTTGCACAGCTGGTGCGGAGTTATGGGCTGGAGTGCCACCAGTATGCGGATGACACTCAGCTCATTCTGAGGATGGAGGGCGGGCTGGGATCCGTCCCTGATAATTTCCAACACTGCCTCGAGGCCGTTACTGGATGGCTGCGAGCCAGTAGGTTGAGGGTGAATCCGGCGAAGACGGAGATCTTGTGGCCGGGTCGCCCGGGTGGGGTAGGTGCCCAGCTTCTGACCCTGGACGGTGTGGCGCTATGCCCATCGTCGTCTGTGAAGAGCCTGGGGGTCCATCTTGACTCCCAGCTGACCATGGAGGCCCAGGTCTCTGCGGTCAGCAAGGCTGCTTTCTTCCATCTCCGCCAGGCAAGGAGGCTGGCCCCCTATCTCTCCCGGAGCGACCTGGCCACGGTGATCCAAGCCACGGTCATCTCAAGGCTAGATTACTGTAACGCGCTCTACATTGGCCTTCCTCTGTCGGCTATCCGGAGGCTCAAGCTGGTGCAGAACACTGCCGCCCGGCTCCTGTCTGGCACCCCAGCAGGCTGCTGTATAACACCTATTTTGCAGGATCTGCACTGGCTACCCATTGAGCACCGGGTCGCCTTCAAAGTGTTGGTTCTTACCTTCAAGGCCTTACACGGCCTGGGGCCAGCGTATCTGAGGGACCGTCTCACTCCATATTGCCCATCGAGATCACTAAGGTCTGAGGACGCTAACTTCCTAGAGATACCATCAACAAGGTTGGCACGTTTAACATCTACCCGCCGGAGGGCGTTCTCAGTTATAGCTCCCACGCTGTGGAACGCCCTCCCGGCTGAAACCAGGGCCCTGAGGGACTTGCTCCCGTTTCGGCGAGCCTGCAAAACCCACCTGTTCAAGCAAGCTTTTGGAGAATAGGCCCGTGCATTTTTATGTATGCTATTGCAGAATTGCTTAGCTGTTTTATTTGTTTTGTTGTTTTAATGCTTTTGCTGTTTTTATCGCTGTTTTAGTGTTGCCTTTGGCTCCTGTGAGCCGCCGCGAGCCCTCGGGAGTCGGCGGCATAGAAGCCTGAACAAATAAATAAATAAATAAATAAATAGTGTGCCCCGGCACACTGGTTGGGAAACACTGTACTAACCAAAGGGAGCAAGTTCTCATTCTGTTTATTATTTCTTATTCTATCATTACATATTGAGGGACTTTTTCCGAACTCGCTTTTACCTTGGAATGACTTTTTTTTAAGTGTCCCCAGACTGGACTTTTACTGGCTTCTTTTAACAAGATCGGGGTTTTTAATAGCTCCCATTTTATTGCATTTCAGAGTGACCTCTGCAAGGTTTAATGACGTGAACCGATTATAACTTCACCTTGAACACCTATTAGAAGGTGGTTAGTAAATGTGGTAAACAAATGCATAAAAGAGCTCCTTGACATCTTAAAAATTAATGCTGCATAAACTTTGGTGGGAGAGTACAATATAGAAATAGTTCTAAATCCATTGGCTAGTCCTAACTGGAGTAGACTTACCGAATCAATGTGAACTTGGTGAGTCAAGTGTGATGTGAATGCCAGTCATTCAGTTGCTCTGCTCTTGTTAGTTGAGACTTACAATTGAATGTTTTAGGCCTTTGTTTTAGGTTTGGTCCCATAGCCCTCTATCCACATTATCTGCTTTGAATTGGATTATGTGAGTCTACATTTCAATATAATCCAGTTCAAAGTAGATAATCTGCATGTTATATCGAAATGTAGAAGAGGCCTCCGAGAGCCTGCTGCCTTCAAGGTGTTGGGGAATGTTGCCTTGTCACTGAGGAATACAGGAGACTGCAAGTGAGATAAGCTTCTTTTTTGGAATGGGGACAGCAGCATATTGTCCTTTGCCACAGATAACCTAGGCCCCTTCTACATCGACATATAATCCAGATTATCTGCTTTGAACTGTATTATATGAGTCTACACTGCCATATAATACAGTACAAAGCAAATAATCTGAATTTTATATGGCAGTGTAGAAGGGGCAGGGGCGGATCTTAATGGAGGCAAATTAAGCGGCCGCCTCAGGGCGCCACATGGCCAAAGGGCGCATCCAGGGGTGCCTGCAGGGTGGGAGGAAGGCTTGTGCAGGGCTAGAGAGGAGGAGGCAGAGGTGCATGCCTTTCCCTTCTCCCTACCTCGCCCTGGCCCAGTCTCATCCTTCACCCTGCGCATGCCTTTCCCCCCGCCCTCGCTGAGGATGCCTTGCACAGGGTGAGAGAGAAGTGTACAGAGGCGCCCACCTTTCTCGTCTCTCTTGCTCCCCGCGCGTCTCCTCCCTCTGTTGCCGCTGCTGCCGCCGGTGCACGAAGGGCGAGGGAGGAGGCCACGTGGGCGCCCTTACCTGGGGGCCGGGAGCAGGACTGAGCGGCCAGACGAGCCTGCCAGCCAGAGGGCACCTAGCCCAACCCCCCGGGCCCTTGCTCCCGAAATTAGCCTAGACCTGATACACACACACACACACACATATATATATATATATACCGTATTTTTCGCTCCATAAGACGCATCTGCTGATAAGACGCACCTAGATTTTAGAGGAGGAAAATAGAATTTTTTTTTCTATTTTCCTCCTCTGACGCCGACTGCTTCGCTCCTCCTTTTGCTCCTTCTTCCCCCCGCCCTTTGCTCGAGGGAAGAAAGGGCGGGGGAAGGAAAGGAGCAAGAGGAGCGAAGTAGCGTCGCCGCGTCAGAGGCTCTGACGCGCGCTACTTCGCTCCTCCTCTTGCTCCCCTTCCCCGCCCTTTCTTCCCTCGACCAAAGGGCGGGGGAGAGGAAAAAGAGCAAGAGGAGGAGCGCGCGCGCGTCAGAGCCTCTGATGCGACGGTGCTTCGCTCCTCCTCCTGCTCCTTCTTTCCCCCCGCCCTTTGCTCGAGGGAAGAAAGGGCGGGGGGAAGGAAAGGGACGGACCAGCAACGGACCAGAGAAGAGGAGAGGCGGCGACAGAGGCGGCGGTCTCCAGACACTTTTGGTGAGTATATCGCCGCCCCCCCCTCTGCTCCATCGCCTCCCCCCCTCCCTGCCTGCATCTTCGCTCCATAAGATGCGGCTGATTTTTCTTCCTAATTTGGGAGGAAAAAAACTGCGTCTTATGGTGCGAAAAATACGGTATATATACACACACAAAAAGAGAATAGGAAGAGGGGAGGGAAAAGGGTGAGAAGGGAGGAAGGGGAAAGTAAAAAGGGGAAAGAAAATAGGAAGGGGGCAAGGAAATATTCTGGGGTATAGGATATATTGATATTCTGGGGTATAGGGCTGAGAAGGAAGGAAGGGGAATAGATATAGATATAGACAGACAGACACACACACACACACACTCAAAGAGAATAGGAATAGAGCAGGGAAAATGGTGGGAAGGAAGGAAGGAAGGAAGGAAGGAAGGAATATATATATATATATATATATATATATATATATGCCATGGGCCAACTTCAGCCCTCCATGTGTTTTGGACTTCAACTCCCACAATTCCAAACAGCCAGTAGGAAGTCCAAAATACCTGGAGGGCCAAAAATTGTCTATGCACCCAATTCATATACGTGTGTGTGTGTGTGTGTGTGTGTGTGTGTATCAGTGATTGGTTGGGGGGCGCCGAAATACTGTTCGCTTACCATTTAAAATTACCTAGGTTCAGCCCTGAGAAGGGGCCTCAATGTCTCATTCTAACCCTGCTTTACCCAAGGTCCTTAGGTCCTTTGCACACTATGCAGTTATAGTTTTGTAATCCCATTTCAATTGGCATGATAACGTTCCCTGGAATCCTTCCATTTTCAATTTGAAGAGCTATTGAAGTTCTCCAGCAGAGAATTCCAAACTGGAAATCCCAGGATTCAATAAGATGGAACTGTTCGAAGAATTATTTAAATGTACAAGGTTTGAAAGCCCTTGTCTCAGCTAAGCATGAATTATTTGTGACCTCCCCTTCTCCGCATGTAGATGCAAGTAATACCGTTTTTTCTGTGTTTGAAAACGTATCTGATGACATATGTTGCCATCTATTGGTTCATATTTGTAAGTGTAATCATTTGCCATATCTTAAGTCTCTTTCCTAACACTATTCCACTTTATTGGCCGTGACCTTATCCTATAAAGTCCTGGGGTTGTAGTCCGGTGAGGCGCCCTCTGGGTTCTAATTTTTTCTAAGTGTCCTTCTCTCAACTGCAAACATCAGGATTTCATTGGATGGAATTGTGGCATTTAAAGTAGAATCATAGTGCTACAATTACGTAAAGAGATTTTAGAAAAGAATTGAGCTCCACATTATCTGCTTTCAACTGGATTATGTGAGTCTGCACTGACAGATCATCCAGAACAGGGCTGTCCAATTGGTGGCCCGGAGGCCGCACACGGCCCCCAGCCTGTTGGGCACGGCCCCTGCTATGCCCCCGGCCGCCTTTTTTTTTTAAATTACATTTTTTTAAAAAAATGGCGGCCGAGGGGGAGGGGGAGAGGGAGGCAGGGCAGGGAGGAGGAAGTGAGCCAGCTCCTCCTCCCTGCACCGCCTCCGTCCCTCTCTCCGCGCCGCCCGATTGCATCGGCGCCGGTGAGAGAGGGACAAGGGGTGGTACAAGGAGGAGGAAGAGGGATAGCTCCTCCTCCCTGCACCGCCCTCTTCTTCCCTCTCTCGCCGGCGCCGATCCCTTGCAAGGGAGGGGGGTCCCCCGGCGGGGCCTCCGTCCCTTGCAAGGGATCGCAGCAGCAGCTGAAGCCAGCGCCGGCCTCAGCCGCTGCTGCGATCCTTGCAGGGAGGGTCCCCGCGGGCCCTCCGTCCCTTACAAGGATCAGCAGCAGCTGAAGCCAGCGCCGGCCTCAGCCGCAAAGCAATCCCTGCGCAAGGAGGGTCCCCGGCGGGGCCTCCGTCCTTGCAAGGGATCGCAGCAGCAGCTGAAGCCAGCGCCGGCCTCAGCCGCTGCTGCGATCCTTTGCAAGGAGGGGGGTCCCCGGCGGCCTCTCTCCTTCCAAGGCATCCCGGCAGCAGCTGAAGCCGGCGAAACCGCCAGCTTCATCTGCGGCTAGGGATGCCTTGAAAGGGAGGGGGGTGCCGTGGCTCCTCCCCCCTCTCCCAAAGCTTCCCGGCAGCCGGGGGCGGGGCTGGGGTGGGGATCGGGGCCAGGGGCGGGGCCAGGGGCGGGGCTGGGCAGCCCCCCAGGTCATCAGTGACCTGGAATCCGGCCCTTGGCCGCTTAGAAGTTGGACAGCACTGATCCAGAAGATCATCTGGATTTTATATGGCAGTCTAGAAGGAGGTTCATTGAAGAGCACACTCCTAGAACATTTGTGGTCCAAACACCACAGTCAACCTGGCCCATGGTGAAGAATTGGAAAGTGATCTGGCCAAAGTGGTCTACGCTCTTGTTACATCCTGAATAGATTACTACAACTTGCTTTACATAGGGTTGCCTTTGAAGACTGTTCAGAAACTCCAACTAGTCCAACGGCAGCTAGATTACTCACTAGAGCAGGGGTCGGGAACCTTTTTGACTCAGAGAGCCATGAAAGCAAAATATTTGGAAATTTATTTCAGTGAGAGCCATATAATATACTGTATATAATATTTTTAAAGACGGAATTCAACTAAATGTGAGTATATACTGTACATACAAACGATGAGAAAAGGATTCCCCCGGCAGAATGACGGTGCGTATGTCCAACCAAAGAACGTTCTTCTAATACCCATTCGGCGATTGATTGCTTTGGTCCTCCGCAGCAGCCTCATGTGAACTCCGTTCCTCTCTGCTTTCCCGCAGAGCCTGGGAGCATTGTAAGGCTTTATTTACACACTGCTTTATTACCCATATTGTTTGTGGATTGGTCTTATCTGAAAAGCCGAAATCTGCGAGCCATCAAAACAGCCGACCCCTGTACTAGAGTGTCATACAGGGAGCATACCACCCCCCTGTTATGTCAGCTCCACTGGCTGCCGGTCCAGTTCTGAGCACAATCCAGGGGCGGTCTAAGGTAATTTTAAATGGTAGGCGAACATTATTTTGGTGCCCCCCCCAAGAACATTATTTTGCCGCCCCCCATGTAAAACAAATATACAATTATAATATCACAATACCATTAGTAGTATTATATTGTATCAATGTATATACAATATATTATACCATACTATACTATATTATATCATAAGTTATATTATACTACATTACAATATAATTATATTATAATATATTGACATTATAATATAATGTAACATTCTATTATATTATTATTATAAAATAATAAAATTATTTATTTAAATAAAATTATCCTCTACTAAATATTTTCATTACTCCTATAAAACTTGGGGGGGAACTCCTTCCCTTCCGAAGGGAATGTAAGACAGCCTTATTCAGGTTAGCGTTTGGCTAACCCAAACGTGATTGGCCCGTCCTGTCTCAGTAAAGAACTGTAGACCTGTTCCACCTCGGTTGTGTACCATGTTTTTACCATGTGTTTTTACCGTTTTTATTGTATGCTATAAGTGATCCGCCCCAAGCCTGCAGGGAGGAGCGGAATATAAAATCGAAGAAATAAATAAATAAATAAAACTCAACCCAAAATAAAGTAAAATAAAATATTATATATTACTATTTTGTACAATACCACTATACTGCAATATTGTTTGTAATATTACATGTAATATAAAAATATATCATTATTCTATTGTTAGATTGTATTTGTATAGTAGTGTATGACAATATTAAGCAGAACTGTATAATAATCAACAAGAAATGCAATGTAAATGCATCAAAATCAGAATCTATTACCTACCACCGTCTCATAATTCATAGGAGTCTCCCCAAAAAAAAAG
>JARBWK010004102.1:0-11012 GCA_030556195.1 Anolis apletophallus | reverse complement strand
CTGGGTTGTCTTGTCTACTTTGTATCCCTTATGTGTTCCCTTTTGTGTCCCCCATGCCTCCTTTGCCTCCTTGTAACACTTCCCTTCCCCATCTCGCCTTTTGTTAGTTAAGAAAGGATTGCTTTGTAATTTTTACTGTATTTGCCGAGAGGGAATGCAGCTGAGCCCTATTCCACACCTTTATGGACCACCATATTCATATTGCATGCGTTTCCTGGTGAAGATCTTGTTATGGTAAAGTCAAGCCCTTGTCTTGACCCCACACTTCACTGGTCCTGAGGCGGTTTAACGGTCGGATTTCTAGTCTAACTAAACTAGCCTTTGGAACCTGGACAATAAATATTTGTTCTTCACAGCGGGTGACACATCTGGCCTCGAAAACCAAGGTGTGCCCCAGAATAAGTTCCTTTGTCACCAAGGGGTCTGAGTGAATCACCTTCATCAGGCCTTTTTCATTTTCTCCCTCATTCACATGTATGGATGAGACACATCAACCCAATGATTTCATCACTTCCAGGTGTTGCCCCAGGTCGTTACCTGGCCCGGACTCTTTTGTTTTCATTCATATGCCATCCTGACAGTAATCTCCGCCTAAGCTCCCCTTCCTGGACATTCCTTGTATGGCTGCGGACCTCTGATTGGCCGAGCCGCCAAATGGGAGTAAGCGCTGATAGGTTGCTGGCGTCCCGTCCATCAGCTGGTCTGGCCAATCATCAGCCGATCAGCCTGGAGGAGGCGGGCGGGGAATCCAAATGTTGACAGCTCTGTAAACCCTTTAAAAACCAATGTTTTGAATGTAAATGCATGCGTTCTTTGCGGGAAATAGGGAATTGCGGTTCGCATCCTCTCAGCTGAGAAGAATAAACAATTTCGTGGCATCTACCTTGCAGTATTGGTGAGCATAATTGGATCTGAGGGAGGCGGGTAGGCTTCGAGGACCTAGACGCTCCGGGCTCGCCAGGTTAACGGAACCCTCGCGGTCTCTGTCCCACAGTCGGTCTGCGGGACTTGCCCGGTTGTTCGACAACAGTGAGGCCCGTCGCTGCCCTGGCGGCCACGTGGGCCACCGGGTTCTCTCCTGGGGGGGAGGGAGGGCCTTGGGTCGCCCTCCGTCCCCCCCCTCCTTGAAGACAGGCCTGGCGGCGGGGTAGGCCGCCGTGAGGCCCATCGCTGCCCTGGCGGCCACGTGGGCCACCGGGTTCTCTCCTGGGGGGGGAGGGAAGGCCTTGGGTCCCCCTCCGACTCCCCCCTTCTTACTTTACGTTGCGGGCAAAATTATATAAAATACATTTTATATATATATATATATATATATATATATATATATATGGAATATTACTATGCGCTGCAGGGGCAGGTCCAGAAGCACTCTCTCCTGATATTTCGCCCACATCTGGTAGGCGTCTCCAGAAGTTGCGGGATCTGTTGGTAATTAGGAGGATTGGGTTTATATATCTGGAATGTTCAAGTCAAGGAGAACGAACTCTTGTCTGTTTGAGACAAGTATGAATACTGCAATTGATTACATTGACTAGCATTGAATAGCCTTGCAGCTTCAGCGCTTGGCTGCTTCCTCCCTGGGGATCCTTTGTTGGGAGGCGACCAGCTAGCCCTGATTGTTTCTTAGCTGGAATTCCCCTTGGGGAGCAAGCATTGAACGGGCTGGGCCCAGCGTGTTTTCTGTCCGTCATGTGCGGGTGTGTATGCGGGTGGATTTACATATGTAGGCATAAGTGCAAATACATCACAGTAATAAACAATAATAATAAGTTTTACATTCCATTCCATGGGATGTATCTTACACCCCTTGGGTCACCCTGTTCAACCCCCTGCCTTGCAGCAGGAATAATAGCACCCAGGGCATCCCTAGCAGAGGGCCATCCAGCTTCGGTTTAAAAAATAATAGTAATAATGTAACAAAATTAATAGTACAATTTGGTACCAAAGCAGGAGCTTCCTCCACACCCTGGGGCAGAGAGTTCCACTGTGGAGCAGCTCGCGTGGTCGGGAAGTTCTTCCTAATGTCTGCTGGAGTCCCCCTTCTTGTAGTTTGAAGCCATTGTTCCTTATCCTATTCCACAGGGCAGCAAATTATGGGTTGCTCCCTCATGGCTATCTGTTTCCTTCCAGCCTTATCTTTTTCAGGCAAGACATGCCCAGCTCTTTAAGCCGCTCCTCATAGGGCTTGTTCTCCAGCCCCTGAATCTTTTGGTCTCTGCCTCTCACCTTTTCCTCCCTGGGGGCCACTGTCGCGCAGTGATAATTACCTTTGTCCGTGCCACTTGCGCACCTCAGGCTTGGAGTATTGGTTTCTTTTGGTGCACCATACCTTATGCATATGCCGATGGTCATCACTTTTGATGTATGTAAGGCGTGCCTAGATTCCCAGCACATGCACTCCCCTGTGCTGCAATTTTCAGTCATATGGGTTCTCTTTTCTTTGCTCTTATTTATAGGGCATGGCGTCTCTCATTCTAATGCACCAACAATAAGCACTCCGTAGCCCGTTACAGCAGCATATCCGTCAGTCTCCATGGGAATCATGCAATTGTCCCATATCCTTCCGGTGCCTCCTTCCCTTCCAGGTGCCCCCCCCCTTGTGCTAAATGTTCTTGTCCAGTTGCAGTTCTGTGTTGCAGGTTCCCTTGAGCGAGGCTCCACGCGCAAGCACAACCCAGTGGTCACTCAGGCAGGAAGCCGAGAAACAGCTATGGCCCGCTGGAAGGAGCTTCCACCACACCACAAGGCGGAGAGTGCCTCTCCAGAACGGGAGTACAGCAGTTGGGCAGCTACTAAGGTGGTAAAGGAGATACCCAGGTGGTATCTCCTTTACTGTCTTCGTGGCTCCCTTTCACACAGGTGTACATAGATATCATGTCTTCTTCTCTAAATTTTCTCCTGCAATCCATGCATTTCCGGGCAATCATGCGAGACACTGTCTCAGCTTTGGTGAGTGGCTGCAGAGTTTGGTCATTCTGGGGTACGATTTGCTTAAGACCACAAGGTCAATTGTACGAGACACTCTCTCAGCTCTTGTTAGTGGCTGCAGAGGTTGGTCATGCAGTGGATGCCATTTCCTTAAGACCACAAGGTCAATTGTATGAGACACTCTCTCAGCTCTTGTTAGTGGCTGCAGAGTTTGGTCATTCAGGGATGCGATTGGCTGCAAATCACAAGGTCAATTGTATGAGACACTCTCTCAGCTCTTGTTAGTGGCTGCAGAGTTTGGCCATTCAGGGATGCCATTGGCTTCAAATCACAAGTTCAATTGTACGAGACACTCTCTCAGCTCTTGTTAGTGGCTGCAGAGTTTGGTCATTCAGGGATACGATTTGCTTAAGACCACAAGGTCAATTGTACGAGACACTCCCTCAGCTCTTGTTAGTGGCTGCAGAGTTTGGTCATTTAGGGATGCGATTTGCGTATGACCACAAGGTCAATCGTACGAGACACTCTCTCAGCTATGGTTAGTGGCTGCAGAGTTTGGTCATTCAGGGATGCGATTTGCTTATGACCACAAGGTCAATTGTACGAGACACTCTCTCAGCTATTGTTAGTGGCTGCAGAGTTTGGTCATTCAGGGATACGATTTGCTTAAGACCACAAGGTCAATTGTACGAGACACTCTCTCAGCTATTGTTAGTGGCTGCAAAGTTTGGTCATTCAGGGATGCGATTTGCTTAAGACCACAAGGCAGTGGATGCGATTTCCTTAAAGACCACAAGGTCAAATTGTATGAGACGATCTCTCTGCTCTTGTGAGTGCCTGCAGAGTTTGGTCATCCAGGGATGCTATTCGCTTAAGACCACAAGGTCAATTGTATGATACACTCTCTCAGCTCTTGTTAGTGGCTGCAGAGTTTGGTCATTCAGGGAGGCGATTTGCTTAAGACCTCAAGGTCAATTGTTCCAGACACTCTCTCAGCTCTTGTTAGTGGCTGTAGAGTTTGGTCATGCAGTAGATGCGATGTCCTCAAGACCACAAGGTCAATTGTACGAGACACTCTCTCAGCTCTTGTTAGTGGCTGCAGAGTTTGGCCTTGCAGGTGACGCATTTGGCTTTAGACCACAGGAAGGTCAATTGTACGAGACACACTCTCAGCTTTGTTAGTGGCTGTGGAATTTGGTCATACAAGTGATGTGATTTGCTTCATAACCACAAAAAGGTCAGTTGTAGGAGAAGCTCTCTCAGCTTTTGTGGATAGTTTTGGCTGCAGAGTTTGGTCACGCAGGTGATGTGAAATGCCTCAAGAACACAAGAAGGTTAATTGTACGAGACACTCTCTCAGCTTGGTGAATGGCTGCAGAGTTTGGTCACGCATGTGAGTTGCTTGAAGACCACAGGAAGGTCAATCGAGGCACACATCTCAGCCTTTATGAGTGGCGGCAGAGTGCGGAAATACAGGGGACTCTTTTTAGGACCGCAAGAAGGCGGTGGTATGAGACGCACATGCGCAGTTGGCACAGATAAAGGCTACACACGTGTGGCGTGGTTATGTCTTTTTATTGTTCCAGGTCATGCCAGGCTTGAGCAGAGGTGGCTAGTTCTAGTGAGCAGACACAGCTGCAGCTAGCGAGCAGAGGAAGAGGCACCCAAGACTCCCTATGGCCAGCATTTGGGCCTCGCCTCCATTGCCGCTGAGGATGGAGAAGTAGACGCAGTCAAGGTAGACGCAGTCTACGCCGGGACGGTTAGCTCCCCTTGTTCCGGGATTCCAGGAGCAGGTTACCTCCTGATGGGCGGAAAGCATTTGGCTAGGATGGCCTCGGGCTTCGCATCGCAGGGTCCGCCATCACACCGCATTGCATGTGGCCGGGTTGAGGGCATGTAGAGATGCTGGAGAGGGCACAGAGGCGAGCGAACCGGGTCATCCGGACAGTGGAGTGCGCATGCGTCGGTAAACTTTTCAGACGCTCCACGGGTGGCTCCCATATGAGAGGGAAGAAAAAAGACTGGTGTACCGGCTAAACCAACCCCCCACCCTCAGAAACTGGGCCAGTGGATGAAGAAAGTACAGGAGGTAGGAGGGAGTTAAAAGTGGGGCCCAGGAGAGAAGGGGGAAGTGGATGCGGCTGGATTAAACTTTATAGCCTTGTGTGAGGAAAGAGGAATCCAAAATGGCCACGGAAACCAGCTCGGGATCGGCCGAGGGGCTGGATGCTAAAATGGACAGAATGCTCAATCTCTTGGAGGAGAAATTTGGAGCGGTGCAGCGGAAACTTGGAGAAGTGGAGAAAGTGATGGGGGATGTGGTCAGGGATGTCTCCGATTTGAAGGTGACTGCTAAAGAGTTGGGAGTTAAAGTGGAAAAAATGAGAAGGAGACCCAAGATCAAATTAAAGGATTGGAGGAGACTATAAGGAGACAGAATCAGAGACTTACTAATCTGGAAGATTGGCAGAGGAGGCAAAACATCCGCTTAAGAAACTTTAAACAGGACTTTGCAAAAGGAGAGAAGCTGGTGGAGGCAATACAACAGTGGCTCGTGAGGAACAGCGCTGTAATCCAAGTGGAGGATATTGAAAGAGCACACTGGGCCCTCGGCCGAAGAAACCAACGACAGAGGCAGAGGGACATTGTGATTGCCTTTGCAAGTGAAAGCCTGGCGGAAAGGATTTATCGTCACTTGAGAAGCATCTCTGATCTTAATCAGGAGGGCAATCAAGTTATCTGTCTCCGTGATCTCTCTCAGCAAACTCTGCGTGAAAGGGCAGGACTTCGCCCTATCACAGCATGCCTCTACCAACATGGGGTTAAATTTACATGGGGTTTCCCAACAGCCATCCTTGTCTTCAAAGGGACTGAGACGTTGCGAGCAAGAACGTATGAGGAGGGGGTGGACCTGCTAAGCCGTCTGGGAATTTCTATGACTCAGCAGCAAAGAGGGAGAGAAGGAGGGGCAGAAGGAGGAGGTGCAGCTGGTGGCATAGAGCAGCAAACGAGGCCCTCTAGTGGACTGAGTGGACAGAGCGGAGAGGGATCCAGTGGACGAGCAACGCCGGATGACGAACAGATAGCAGCTCTTATAGAAAGGGATGAGCGCAAGAGACAGCTCACTGAAGAACTGGAGGCAATGAGAAAGGAGCGTAAGAGGCTGCTGTTGCGACAGGCTAAACGGAGATAAAGGAAAGGAGAGGAAGAAAGAAGAAAAGAAGTTGGAAGAAGTTGGAAGAAGAGACTGAACATTGGGTTTGGGGATTGTTTATGGCTATTATGGGCTAGTTGTAGTTTAAGTAGTGATTCAGCCGTAAGGGGAGTAAGAGGGGGAAGGGAGGGGGGTTTAGGGGGAAACCTAAATAAGAGTAAGGGGAGCCAGGAGGTGGGAACGCACTCACAGATGAGGGCCTCTACTCAAAGGCAAGTGTGGAGCTGGTCACCCCACTTGATTCAGGTGGGGACACGAGAGAGGCACGGGTGTTTGAGGGTGGAAAGGGCTGAGAGAAAGGAGGGAAGCAAGCATGTTAGGACAGTTCAAGGGAATGGAAAGATAAAGGGAAATGAGTAATTTAACAATATTAGCTTTAAATGCGAACGGCTTGAACTCGAATTTTAAGAGGTATCGGGTATGCAAATTGGCAAGGGATAATAAGGTTGACATATTGGTTTTGTCAGAAACTCACAAAGGAAGGGACCGGGAACAATTAATAAATGATAAGAAGTGGAAATGGGTGTATGAATCCCGGGGGACGCACAGGGCGAGGGGAACTGCAATCCTGATTCATGAAAGGGTTCTGCTGGAGAGTGTGGAGTGGCAGAAGGACAGACAAGGTAGATGGGTCTTTATTAAAGGTACAATAAATCGACAGAAGGTGACAGTGGCAGCTATTTATGCACCAAATGTGTGGCAGAAACAATTCATTATGAACATGAAAAGGAAATTGGACAATTTTAAGGAGGGGACGACATTCTTGGCGGGAGATTTCAATATGCAAATGTCATCAGTAGGAGGAAACAATAGAAGGTCTCTGCATTTAAATAAGCTTGATATGGTAGATCTGCATAGTGGGGTTGGGAATAGAAGTACCTATTATTCAGCAAGGCATATTGTATTCAGTTGTATTGACTATGTATTAATGGATAGGACAGGAAAGGCCCAGGTGAAGAAAGCAGAAGTGAAGGCTATGTGGTTGTCCGATCATGCCCCCTTAGTAGTGACAATAAGAATGATGCAATGGAGGAACCCAAGGGTCTGGAAATATAATATGGCGGTTGGGACCATGGAACAGGATAAAAGCAGGATACAAAATGAAATAAAAGAGTATTTTAGATTGAACAACTCAAGGGAAATGTCTAAAGCAGTGGTTTGGGACTGCTGTAAAGCAGTCATAAGAGGTCAGCTTATAAGTCTTGAGGTAGAGATGAATAGGAGATGGAGAAGAGGAAGGGAAAATAAGATTAAGGTTATTGAAATGATACAGGATCAATTGAAGCAAACCAAGGGAAGAGAGTGGTACAGGCTGCTAAAACAGAAAAAAAAGAATTGGAACAATATGATGAAATGCATTGGAATAAGATGAGAATGGCAATGAGGCAAAAAATCAGTTCTTGGGGGACAAAATCAGTCAAACAATTGGCAAGATATTTGAAAAAGAAAAAGGAGAAGTCGTGCATACGAGCATTAAAGGACACCAATGGAGTGATAAAGGAGGGCAAGGAGGATATAGAAAAGATTATGAAAGACTTTTATGAAAAACTGTACAAACAAGGAGAGGTTAGTAGGACACCAATAGAAGTAGGACAGAAAGCAAGTGAAGAGGACAAAACTTACTTAAATGCAGAAATCAGTCAAGAGGAGGTGGTAAAGGTTATCAAGGGGTTAAAAACGTCGAGGGCGCCGGGTCCTGATGGGTATTCGGGTGAATTTTATAAAACATATATGTATGAATTATCACCATATTTGACGGAACTCTTTAACGAAGTGTTGTTAAATCAGGTTATCCCACAGTCTTGGAAGATATCGGAGATTGTGACAATTCCAAAGGCTGGTCGAGACGAGACCTGCCCGGAGTCCTATCACCCCATAAGTTTAGCGAATCAAGATTATAAAATATTTGCAAAGGTATTGGCAAATAGAGTGGAGAAACTAGTACCTAAAATTATGGGGGGGGGGGGATCAATCTGGGTTTGTAAAAAAAGACGGATAAGTGAACCAATTAGGAACGTTATGAATGTGCTACACCATGCTACCGCAGCCAAGAGGAAGCTAGGAATATTAAAATTGGATGTGTATAAGGCATTTGATAAGGTGAACCATGTCTATCTGTATGAGGTGTGCAAAGAACTAAATTTGGGAAATAGCTTTTGTGAGGTGATTAGGAGTTTATATATAGGGAGTGAGGCGTATATAAGGGTTAATGGAAATAGGACGGAAAAGATTAGGATATTGAATGGAACTAAACAAGGTTGCCCATTATCTCCAATGCTATTTGTAATGGCAATAGAAACATTAGCGAATAAGATAAGACAAGACACAACGTGGAAAGGATACAAGATAGGGGGGATAGAGACGAAACTAAATTTATTTGCGGATGATGCTATTATATTAACCCAGTCCCCCTTGGAGATGGTTAAAGCAATGAAGGTACAGTTGACAGAGTTTGAGAGGCAGTCAGGGCTTAGGGTGAATATGGAAAAGTCGGAGATAATGTTTATAAACACAGGCCCAAGGGAACAGATTGAGGTAAGGAAAGCGACAGGGTTAAAATTAGGAATAAAGAGAATGAAATATCTGGGAGTGTGGATTTATAAGAATGTGGAGAAAATAGTAGACGCAAACTATGGACAGGTTTGGAAAAAAGTCCTGAAACAAATTAAAAGCTGGAAGCACAAATGCCTGAGGAGAATGGCAAAAATAAGAACGGTTAAAATGATGATATTGCCTAAATTCTTGTATTTAGCCCAGGCTTTGCCAGGAGTTCTTTCAGGAGTTAAGATAAAAGAATGGGACAGAAAAGTGAACCAGTGGGTGGAAGGAGATAAGAAACCACGGATAAGGAAAAAATGGTTGATAGCGAGTGAGAAGGAAGGAGGATGGGGAATCCCAAGCTTAGAGCTATATAGAGATGCGTTTCAGATAGAAAGGCTGATAGAGCTACAGGTGGAAGATAAAAAATGGGCCAAATTGGAGAAAGAAGTGAATGCAATTGGATCGGAGGAACTGATATTTAGGAGATGGGGAAAAGGTGAGGTGGATAAACTGATAGGGCCTATGAGAGCCACTTTGGAGGTGTGGAGAAGGTGGCAAGGGAGGATGGCATCGGGAGTTTCAAGGTAGCCTCGCTACAGGTAATGAACCCTAAAAAGGAGGAAAATCTAAGCAGAGTAATAAGAGAATTGAGAGGGAAGGGGGTCACAAGACTGGAGCAATTAGTGGATGAAGGGGCAGAATTAGGAGAGATAAATTAGAGAATTGGTTGGGACAACAAGTTGGGGGGGTGGATCATTTTTGTCTCCTCCCCTCGGAGAAGGGATTGGTTGATTTCGCAGAAGGTGCTGGAAAGGAGGTGGGGCTGGCATAGCGTGGTGCCAGCCCTTTCTCCCTCATTCTGCTGAAAGCCATCGTTGAAGGAGGCAGCGTGTTTCAGGAGGCCTAATTCCAGCAGACGAAGGTCGGTATGGGGCCTTCCTGAGGGCGAGGGAGCCTGGAGAGGGCCATGGCCTGGTTACCTTTGTCTGGATTAGCTGCCTCAGGAGCCATGGGCTTTAGGGGCCACCCTTCTTACCTTTCTTATTAATATTGCAGCAATTAATTAGTTATTTTGTGGGTATAAGTAAATGATCGGCGGGAGACTGGGTAGGGTGGGCCGTGAATCAATCCCCCACCCTGGCCAGTCCCGACAGTTAATTAAATCGAATAAATACAAAATTTTTAATTAGTAACAAATTAATTTCATTTAAAGGCAGTTTAAGCAATTAGGCAATAAAAGTAAATACTTCACTTGGCGACGCTGGGGGCAGGAGGTGCGTCGCGGCCCCGAACGGACACTTGCTGAGTTGGAGGGGAGCTTTTGGCTTCCCTACACGCTGGGGCCCATGCATGTGGCTTTTGCCCTGGCGTTCTTTGTTGGTCGGCGGGAGGGGGAGCCCTGGCGTTCGGCCGGCTTCCCCCGGGAAGTCCCAAGGCCCGGCTGGGTTGGAGGCCCCTGGAGGGGTGGGCCTTGGTTGGCGGCACCCCGGTGGGCCCGATCCACAGCTGGGTCACGGCGTCGCGTTTTGCTGGCCGCCGCTTTTTGCGGCGGCCATTATGGTTCTGGGCGCGCATGCGCTTTGTTCCGTCCGCGCATGCGATACCGCCTCAATGGCGGCCCCTTATGGGGCCGCCATCTTGCCGCTCGGTGGCCAGTTGCTGGTGCCGCCATTTTGTATGGCAGGCGGAAGTCGGGGCCATTTTGCCGTCTGGATAATAATATACAAAGAATAGAAAGAAAGAAGCAACATTTGGTGGTAAGCTGAATTGAAGGACATGGGGTGCCAACCGCTGTTAAGGCGGCGGGACGGACGTTGGGCGCCCTTCCTGCTGGTGACAACGAGTGGTGGAAAAAGGAAGAATCTAGGCGATATGGTGGCTCTTTCCATTGACTTTTGTCTTGATCTTTTACATTGCAGATGGCACCTAAGAAGAACATCGGTGGTCCTAAGGGCAAGGGCCCGCCAAGAAGACGGGCGACGCTGGCGGCAGGAAAACCCCGCAGGCCCCCCTGTGAGGGAGAGAGGTCTCGCAGCGGATTTGGACGCCCTCGCTCAGAGGGTTCACCAGATCGAGGAGAGATGGGCTTAACGTACAGAGGGGGGGGAGGCGAGGCCAGCCGCTAGCTGGTCCAGGGACTGATTTATGCTGATCTATTGTCTCGTCTTTCAGTAATAGATGCCGAGCGAAGCACGGAAACGGGGCGGCAGATCGCCCAGTTGAACAGCCCCCAAGAGGCCAGGTAGAGCAGTCGAGGATCAGTCGCATCCTGGCGTGGTGCCGATCTCGGATCTGCGATGGCAGTGCAGCCCCCATCTCGGCGACA
>JARBWK010004101.1:0-11014 GCA_030556195.1 Anolis apletophallus | reverse complement strand
CACACTGGTGTGAGGTGAGCGGTCATCAGGTGTGCCATGGGAAATTGGAACCTCCAATACCCTTTCTTCCCTCTCCTGCCGAACACTTTTTCTTCTCCACTCGGGCTCCCTTCGTCCCAGCCTCGCTCTGCTTGCTTTGCTCACGCTGCCGCTTCTGTGGGAGGGGGAGGGAGGAAGACGTGAGCCGTGTGGGCGCTACTGCGCAGACTCGCCCCACGTCTTCCACCCTCCCCTCCACAGTGCTCTCTGGATATAGGTGAACTACAACTCCAAAACTCAAGGTCAATGCCCACCAAACTCTTATAGTATTTTCTCTCGGTTATGGCAGTTCTGTATGGGAAGTTTGATTCCATTCCATCATTGGTGGAGTTCAGAATGCTCTTTGATTGCAGGTGAACTATAACTCCCAGCTGTTGAGCAAGACCTTCGTGTGTCTTTCCTGCCAGGATATCTATGTTGTGTTCATCGAAACAGGCCCAGGTTTCACACTGAGTGTATAAAGACATTTTAAAACATATTAACGATAGATATTACTGTGTTAGAGTGTCATTTTGGGTCATTTGGTTGGTGGTGTGCCCCAGGATTTTGTAAATGTAAAAAATGTGCCACGGCTCAAAAATGGTTGAAAAACACTGCTATAGAGACATCTCCAAGTCACCCTATCATCAGTAGCCCTATTTGGGTCTAGCAGACTCAGGGCTAAGGCTTCCTTGACTGAATGTATCCACCTATGATGAGCTCTTTCTCATTTCCCACTGCCTTCTACTTACCAAGCATCATTTCTTTTCTTATCAGTCATGATATATGAAGAGTACATCAGTTTCAGTTTAATTGTCTTGCTTTGATTTGTTCCGAGACCCATGTTTTGCTCCTTTTAGCAGTTCACGGTATCTATAGACATCTACACTGCATTTCCAATGATATTACAATGATATGGCTCTGCCCTCAAGGGACTTACAATCTAAAACAGACTATGTGTAAGACTACAGAGAGTAAATGAGAAGACATGGGACAGAAATATGATGTCACATTGTTGTGCCTAAACATTAAAAATGTAGTTACAGCTGGGAAAGGGGATTATAAAGTTAATGTTTTGTGAATTATGGATGTTCTACATTTGCATTTCTATTTCTGTCTGAACTTTTTATATTTGAATTTTATGACAGTACTAAACAAATCAAAGGTCTCCTTCATCTTGGTATCTATGAAACAATTTTTCTCAACTTCCTTTTAGTGCTTTCAATATGTTCTTAAAATCAGTACAAATAAGGGAAGTATGAATAATCAGGTAGTACTATTAGTCCTTCTCCTAGGATAGCAACCATCCTAGGAGAAGGAAAACTCTAATTCCAAACCCAGGCAGATGGTGCTCGTCTAACCCTGTAAGGTCAACCATCGAAGAGAAGAAAACTCAAACCAAACCTACAACCTGAGGACTTCCCTTGCTACCGTCCAAGATTGCTAGGCGCTGTCTTCGCACACTGGACCAACTATGTGACTAATGTCGCTGTCCTTGAGCAAGCAGGGATCCTCAGCATTGAGGCCATGCTATTGAGAACACAGCTGCGCTGGGCAGGGCACGTCTCCAGGATGGAGGACCATCGCCTCCCAAAGATACTACACTACAGTGAACTTGCCATGGGTCAGCGCAAGAGAGGTGCCCCCAAAAAGAGATATAAGGACTCCTTGAAACAACATCTCAGGCTCGGCCAGATTGATCACCAACAATGGTCCACCCTGGCCTCATATCAGGAGGCGTGGAGACGCACTATCCACAATGCTGCGGCCTCTTTTGAGAAGTCATGCCGAATGGGTCTCGAAGAGAAACGACAACGCAGAAAGAACCGCAACATGGAAGCAACATCACCCAAGGAGACTTTCTGCTGTGTTTTCTGCAACTGGACTTGCCTAGCTAGGATTGGCCTTCTTAGTCATCAACGCGCTTGTAGAAAGCGTTGGATGAGTCCTTCCTGAATCTTGGTTCGTGAAGAAAAGCCAAGAGAAAAGAGACTATTAATTCTACTATTACAACAACAAGACTTTATTATGGTCCATGACCAGCACAGATAAGTAGTACTAACAATTATTATTCTCTAAAGGGGTGATTTAGAAGACCAGCAATTACTGTTGTCTGAGCAAAAGTAATGACAATGCTTCAGTGTAATCCTATCTTTCACTGGGTGATCACCTGTGATTGTGTCTCATTAGATCATATCAATGAAATTAACTGACATTAAACTGACAGCTATTGTGCCTGGTGGGCAGACATTAAGGAGAAGGATTGCAAAATGTCGAATGAGGTTCAGAACCTGCTTTAGGGAAGGTAAGCCAGTAAAGCTTTCCTGAAAGACAAAATCTGTGCTTAGGCAGGAACCTGTTTTCTCTCCGGCTCCTATGTGCCGGGGAAAATAATCTGTTTCAAATTACTGGAAGGGTATTCTTTGATTACAGTCTGCAAATAAATACAATTTCACATACCTTGATTTGATGGTATAATTATCCTGTGGTACCGTCTCATTCATATGTGCCATTCTGACACCTTTCACTTACTTGTTCCAGTGCCCAAGGTAGAATATGCAGATAGCCCACTTGAAGAATTCCCGGGTGTACGATTCCCTTCACTTAAATGTGTTTATGTCTTGGGTTACTGAAAGCTGCAATTTTATGGAAGCAACTATTTTCTAATGCAATTTAAGAATTTCTCAAGCAGCCAGAGAGATCCTTACAATGTTCTGAAGCTCTTCATCAGCATGTGTTGTTGTGCCTTCTAGGACTTCATCACATGCAATAAAAGCAGAGTTTCTACACATTTAAGAAATGGCTACCAATGAAGTCCATCGCATGGTGCATGTTTGTTCTGTGGGTTCCAGGTATTTCACTATTTCTAAACTGTGTTTTTTCCCTACACTTTCCCTACTTTCCCTATACTTTTTATTATTTTTATTTTTTATTGTGTTTATTGCTGATGTTTTGATTTTATTTTATTGTAATTTGTTGTTTGGGCTTGGCCTCATGTGAGCCGCTCCAAGTCCCCATTGGGGAGATGGGGGCGGGGTATAAATAAAGTTTATTTTTATTATTATTCAGTCAATTGGCAAGCAACTTCTTTTTTTAATTCTCCATATGGAGATGTGCAAAAACAGAAAATTTAACATTGTCAGGTATGGGGAACCTGAGCTTTGAGGGAGATCATGTTCCCAACCTGTCATGAGGCTGCAGCGACCTTTGGCCCAGTTCCTGGAGTGACCTTGGCCATGTGTGCTTGGAATTGCTGAATCAGCCTGGGAGTGGAGTAACTTCCAGGTGCCAGAGGGGGAAGTGAGGTAACTCCTCCTGGCATGGACATTGGACATTTGGACTCGTGACGTCACTCATGTGACCCTGGGGTCATGCCCCTATGGACTACTGGGATTGCCGATTCATCGGAGCATGATGACACCCTGCTTGGACATTGCATTGGGTAGGGGAGGGGCTACCGGGGTATATAAGGTGTGTTTGGGTGGCGGGCTGGCGCTTTAGCTTCACAGGTGGTGTACCTTCAATAAAATCGTGTTGGACCAGAACGACGTCTGAGTGTGATCCCTACCGAGTATTGAGGAGTCGTTACAGAAGCTAAAGCCCCGGGCCGACTATCCCAGCGATGGCGAGGTTGGCGTGGAACGAGGAGAAGTATCTAGACAGCTGGGTTTTGGAGGATAATGAAGAAATCCGGAGAACTCAAGAGTGGGAGTGGACCACTCTTTTTTTTTTTTTTTTTTTATAATAATTTTTTATTAGCCTTTTTTCCATACATAAAAATCACAAACTAGGGGATCTGGGGGTATGGAATGAGTTAAGTGGGGGGAGAGGAGAGATGGGGAGTGAGGTAGAGGGTATTGGATAGGGATAGGGTTGATAAGGATGGTTAGGGGAAGGTGGGTGGGGTTAAGGGGATTTCGACTTCCGAGCTATCTCTCGGGCGTTGTTTGTCCTTTTCGGTTGATCCTTCTTCTTCTTCAGTTACGGGCTTCTCTTCTCTATATATATATATTTGTTCTGGGTCATTTAGACAGTCTTAGTCGTTTTTTAAACGATTTATTCTGAATTCTTCATATAAGTCCCACCTGTATTCTTTATTGGTCTACCATACGATATCTTTAGGGCATACGTTAACTTATCCATGTCTTTTATCTCTTCTATTTTGAACATCCAGTCCTCCATGGTTGCTATTTCCTTTGTTTCCATTTTTTTGCATGGGTTATTCTGGCCGCTGTTGTCAGGTATGAGAATAAGATATCTTCATTGTGGTCTAACTCCAGCTCTTCATCTATAATTCCTAGTAGGAAATATTCTGGTTTTAGTGGTATTTTCTTTTTTAGTATTTTTTCACAACCTTCCCGAACATCTTTCCAGAACTTATTCACTTTCGGGCACGTCCACCACATATGGTAGAATGTACCCACTTCTTTCTCACACTTCCAGCATTTGTTATTGGCTGATTTGTACATTTGACCTAATTTATATGGGGTTATATACCACCTATAGAACATCTTATACCAGTTCTCTTTCATATCTGTGGCATAAGTATATTTTATTTTTTTCTTCCATATTTGTTCCCAGTCTTTGAACTGTATTGGTTTGCCAATATTTCTGGCCCATGCTACCATGCATTCCTTTACTGTTTCTTTCTCCGTTGCCCAGGATAGTAATACATTATACATGCTTGTAATATGTTTCTTTTCTCTTTTGACCACTTTTTCGTAGAACATATCTTTGTCCGCAAAACCTATTTGTTTGTCTTTGGTCCAATCTTCATTAATTTGCATATACTGTAACCATGAGAGGGATTTAAATCTTTTTGTTATTTCCTCCTTCGATTTTAAAGAAAATTCCTGCTTCTCTTTTTTCACCAGGTCTCTGTATGTTGGCCATTGAGACCACCCCAATAGTCTTCTTTGTCTAGCCTCCATAGGGGATAGCCACCAAGGGGTTTTTTCATAGAGTCTATTCTTGTATTTCTGCCAGATTTTTAGGAGTGATGCCCTAATAAAATGATTGTTGAAGTTCTTTTCCTTTTTTCTCCTGGTCATACCAGAGATAGGCATGCCAGCCTAATCTGAGATCGAATCCTTCGAGAGCTAGAAGCTTCTCCTTTTAGTGTAATCCAGTCTTTGATCCATACTAGTCCCGCCACATCATAATAGAGCCTCAGGTCCGGCAACCCAAACCCTCCTCTCTCCTTTATATCTGTCAAATTTGTATATTTTATTCTCGGCTTTTTCCCTTTCCATATAAACTTCATTATTACTTTATTCCAGTCTTTGAACAATTTATTTGTCCTGATTACTGGGAGGTTCTGGAATAAGAAGAGGAGTTTTGGGAGAACATTCGTTTTGATTGTCGCTATTCTTCCCATCAGGGAGAGATTTAGCGAGCCCCATCTTATCAAGTCCTTTTGTATCTCCTTCCACTTCTCTTCATAATTATTTTTATCAGTTGGGAGTTCTTAGCTGTAATAGTTATTCCGAGATATCTGATTTTGGGAGTGATCTTCATCCCTGTCATTTTCTCTAATTTCTCTTGGTTTTTCTTCGAGATGTTTTTTGTCAATATTGCAGTTTTTGTTTTATTCAATTTCAGCCCCGCCCATTTTCCGTACTCCTCTATTTTGTCTATCCATTTTTTGATATTTGTTCTGGGGTCTTCTACTATACACAGCAAGTCATCTGCAAATGCTCTGTACTTGTATCCGTATTTCCCCACTTTCATGGCAGGGATATTCTGGTCCTCTCTGATGTCGCGGAGAAGGATCTCTAGCGCCATTATATAGATTAGGGGGGAGAGCGGGCAGCCTTGCCTTGTTCCCTTCTCTATTTTTATCTCCTTTGAGGGCTGTCCGTTTATCCAAAGAACCGCCTTCTGTGAGTTGTAGATCGCTTCCACAGCTGTTAAAAATTGGAAGCCAATATCGATTTCTTTCATAATTCCTTTGAAAAAGTCCCAGCTTAGATTGTCGAAGGCTTTCTCCGCGTCAATAGCTATAAGCGCTAATTCCGATTGGTGGTGATGTTCATAGAATTCAAGGGTGTTCAAGATGTTTCTTAAGTTATCTCTTATTTGTCTACCTGGCAAAATCCCGCTTGTTCCTCCCTATCCAGCCATTCAAGAAGATCTTCATTCTATCACTCAGGATTTGCATGAATATTTTATAGTCCAAGTTTAATAAGGAGATTGGCCTATAGTTTTTTACATCTGTACCTTCAGTATTTTCTTTGTGTATAAAAATTATGTTGGCCGATTTCCAGGTCTCCGGGACAATTCCCTCCTTTAGTATTTTATTCAGGAGCTCTTTGAGGTGGGGCATTAACTCTTCCCTCATTACTTTATAATATATTGCCGTGAACCCATCTGGTCCCGGGGCTTTACTAGGGTTTAGTTTGTTGATTGCTTTCTTTATCTCTAATTCCGTTATTTCCTTATTTAATGCTTCTCGCTCTTCTTCTGATATTTTTCGCCAGGTGTTGTCTCCCTATATACTCCATGATATCCTCTTTGTTTCTGTCTTCTTTTTGTAAAGTTCTCCATAGAATTGCTGAAATTCCTCCAATATTTCTTTGTCGGTTACTGCCACCTTATCCCTCGTCTTTATTTTTATTATTTGATTATTTTGCCTTTTTTTCTTTAATCTCCCGGCCAGGAGTTTGCCAGGTTTATTCGCATTTTGGAATTCCCTTTGTTTTAAAAATTTTAATTGTTTCGCTAGTTCTTCGACTTCTAAGCTGTCTTTTCGCTTTCTCCAGTATTGTAGCTTCTTTTCTGTCCCTTTATCCTTTGGTGCTGTCTTAAGCTTTTTTTCTTCTTTCTCTATCTCTCTGGTGATTCTTTGGAGTTCTTCTCTCTTTACTCTATTTTTCTTGGCCTTTTTCTATATAAATATACCTCTCATTACCGCCTTCCCTGCGTGCCAGAGATTTTCAATAGTTGTCTCCTCATTTTTGTTTAACTCGAAGTATTCCTTGAGTAGGCTTTTAGTTTCTATTATCTCCTGTTCTGTTTTCAGTAAATTATCATCCAATCTCCATCGTCTTTGCCGGGGTCTTTTATTCATAACCATTTGTATTGCTCCATGGTCCGAAATGTCTCTTGCCTCAATCTTGATATCATCTATTCTTGGTGTTAGTAGTCTTGTGGTCCAGATCATGTCGATTCTGGACCAACTTTTATGTCTATTTGAATAAAATGTATAATCTACTGCCCCTCATTGTGGACTCGCCACGCATCATCAAGATCTAGGTCCTTTTTTATCTTCAGGAAATCTTTTGGTAGTGAGCTACTTTCCTCCTTTTTCTTTCCCCCTACTGGGTTTGATTTATCTTCCTTCATATTCATAACTCCGTTAAAGTCCCCCACTATTATTAAATTGTCATATTCTGTGTCTTTCAATTTTTTTTCCAGCATTGAAACAAAATTTGTTTTCGGACCATTAGGAGCATAAATGTTGCAGATTAATATTCTTTCTTCCCCCTGTGTAATCCAAACCGCAACCACCCTGCCCTCCGTGTCATTAAATGCCAATTCTGGTGATAGGGATTCCTTTACATAAAGGACTACCCCTTTTTTTTCTTTTGAGATGCTGAATAGAATTCTTTTCCGATTTTATCATTTTTTAGGTGTGCCACGTGTTTTAGTGCTATATGTGTTTCTTGCAGTGCTACTATGTCCCAATTTCCCTTTCTTAGTTGGTTATATATTTTTTCCTTTTGGACGGAGAGTTGATCCCGTTCACGTTGTTCGAGACTAATCTTATTTGTCTATGGGTGTCACTCATTGTCGTCTATATGTTCTGAGTCCAAGTCATCTATGATTTCTCCTACATCCATCCCCGGGAGCAGGTCTCCCCCCTCCACTTGCTGTTGAAAGTTTCCCTGCCTCTAGTAGATCTTCCGGTGAGCCGTATTTCCTCTTTTTCAGTACTCCACCTCTCAATGGGGGATAGCTTATGGTCTTTTTCAGCTCGGCATAGAATTGCCTTGCTTTCTCCTCCGAGGTGAGCCAGTGTCTCTGATCTTTATAGGACACCATAATTCCTTCGGGTTTTTCCCACCGGAATCTGATCTGTAGCTTCTTGAGCTCGTCGGTCAGGAAAAAGTATTTCCTTCTCTTTGCTAGTATTGATTTTGGGAATTCCTTCATCACTATTACTTTCCCTCCTTTATATTGGAGTGGGGTCTCATTATTTCTCCTCAGAATGTCATCCCGAACTCTTTTTTTTCCAAAAAAAACTATAATGTCTCTTGCTGTTTTGTTTTGTTTTGAATAGTTGGTCGCAACTCTATACACTCGGTCAATCTCCGTTTCCATATCAGGCTCTTCCATTTTCAGTAGTTCTGCAAGGATCTTTACAGTAATGCCTTGTATATCCTCATTTGGCTCCTCCTTCAAATTCCTCAGTCTTAACTGGAATTCCATCTCCTTCATCTCCAATCTTTCCTGGGCATCTTCAGCTTTTTGGATTCTTGTATCCAGATTTTGTACTTTCTTTTCCATCTTTTTCTGTGAATCTGCTATCCTTACTTTCTCCTCTTTTGTCTCTTTAATCTCCGCTTTCATTTGGCTCATCTCTTCTTTGTATAATCCTATCTCCGATCTCATCGTTTTTAACTCTTCCTGCATTATCCTTTGTTGTTCGTCCTGCTTGTTTTCCATCCTGCTTAGGTTTCTTTGCAGGTCATCTTGTTTCATTGATAGCTTCTGGATTTCCCTTAAGATTTCCTTTGTTGCTGAGTCCTCTGCTCCAGTCCCAGAAATTGAGGCTCTTCTTGGTAATGGTATCCCCTTCGCCTCCTTGGGGTCTCCTTTAATCTTAGGTGTTGTCATTGTCTAATATCTAATTGGCCTGTTGTTCTTCTAATTGTGACTCTGTGACTCTGTGGTTTCCCCTCTGACCTTCCCTTTTTGGTGCTCTTTTTGTGCTTTTCAGTTAAAGATTCTTCCGCTAAGTCCCCCCCCCGTTACCTCCACTTTGTCTTCTCTATATCTTCTTTGATACGGGTTGGGTCTTTCCTCAGGCTTGCCTCCAGTCTAGCGTCTCTTTTTCCCCCTGTTTCCTCTTTTCGCAACACTTATAGGTTCTGATCGGCTTCGGCTTCTGCCTTTCCCCTTTGCTCCTTTCCCGGACCTCCAGACTTCCGTGTCCCTCCTGTTCGGCTTCGCCCCTCCTATAATGGCTCCCTCCTTGTCAATCTTTCTCCCTTCTTCCGCCCTTACTTGCCACGGGTAGGCTGTTTTCTGCCTTTCGCGTCACTCTCCCGTCGCTCTCACGTCACTTCCGTTCCGTCCTTTATTGCCGCTCCTCTGTTGTCTCCCTCCTTGTCTGTCTTTGCCCCTCTTCCGCCCTTACTTGCTGCAGCGAGTATATTTTGCTCGTTACACGTCTGGCCCCCGTTGCATGCTGGTCTCCCTTCTATTTCCGTTTCCGTTTTCCCCTTCTTTGTTTATTTCTTCCTCCAGCTTCGTAGACACAACAAATTGCTACTCAAGGTCAGTTGTTATCAGGTCCTTTTCTCTGTTCTCTCCTCGCCATCTTGCTTTCTTTTCCTTCCCCCCCCCTCCGGTCGGATCTATACCACTTCTTGCTCTGACCTGGACCACTCTTGACCAGGTGGGAAGTCCAGATGCATCCAGAGAGTTGGCAGCCCAGGAGAGGAGACTCCGTGAAGGAGAGCAGCTGTGGCAAACTCGAGTGGATGAGATGATGGCGAGTCGAGCTAAGGAGAGGAGTGAGGCTCAGCAATCGGAAGTGCGCAGGGGCGCTATCCGAGCGGCGGAGTACCGAGAGGCTCGCGTGGAAGACCAGGCGGTGGAGTGCAAAGGCGCTCGTCTGGAAGGGATCCAGGAAGATCGTGGGAAGCGGTCTCAGAGAGAGCTGTTGAACCTGGCAACAGGAGGTGGTAGTGAGACCACCGAACCGGAGCCACCATCTGAGATTGGAGTGCTGAGCTGCAAAGTGGAGGCAATGGTGCAGATGGTAAGCCGGATGACCCAGAGATGGGATGAGAGGGACCAGAGAGAGTCGATGTGGCAGGCCCCGGGAGGTGGAGACTTCACCTATTACTCCTGGATGGACGGGGCTTTCAATGAGCGTCCTAGATCTCCTTCGGGAGTGAGGAATCAAAGCTGTAATCGAGAGAATCCAATCCCGGAGTGTCCTAGATCTCCGTCGAGAGAGGATGATGGGAGAGGATTGCCAGTGGAGTCCCAGAGCTCAACCAGCAGGGTTGGGAAGAGGTATTACTGGGTCGAGAAGTTTGCCTGGCCCGAGAATGACTTCTCAAGAGTTTGGAAGCCGGATGAAAAAAGAGCCATTGCGTGTGGAATTTGAAGGAGAGGCATCCAAAGTGGCGTTCTTTATCGCAGCAGTACAAGACCATATGGAAGATTATGGACATTTGTACCCCAGTGAAGGCAGCCAAGTTAGAGCTATTGGGGCTGTGTTTAAAGGTCGAGCTGCCGAGTGGTATGTACAGTGCCACGATCGAAGAGATCCCTGCCTGGGGTCAGTGAGGAGGTTCTTGCTGGCTATCAAGAACAGATTTCGAGATCCTTTGGAAAGGATCAAAGCGAAGGAGGCGTTAAGGTGCTTGACCCAAGGTGCCAGATCGGTAACTGAATATGCCGAAGAATTTATGGGTCTCGCCGGAAAGTAGCGGAGTGGTCGCAAGCTACCCTGCTGGAGCTGTTTAAAGATGGGTTGCGCAAGGAGATCCTGGAGTGGTGTCTTCACCGCGATGACCCGGGGGACATCGACAGGTGGATTCAACTAGCTGGCAATGTAGAAGGGATCTTGGCCCAGGTGCAGAGGCGGCGTACCCAACCGATGAGGTCGCGAGGCATGGGTCGTGCCTGGAGTGAAAGCAGACCTAAAGGTGCCGGCTAAGCGGGTCGGCGACAGTCGTCCCAGTGGCAGCAAGAAAACCCCATTGAGTCGAGTCCGCTGCTATGCTTGTAACCAGTCCGGACATTATGCTTATCAATG
>JARBWK010004100.1:0-11016 GCA_030556195.1 Anolis apletophallus | reverse complement strand
CCAAAGACTTACACCCCGAATGGGTCTTGGCCCAACACGTGAGGGCCCCAAAACTGTTGACGGCGTTTCACGCCGCCTTTCCGGCCAAACCTGGACCCTGATTTCTCCCTCCCCCTCTTTGTCTCTCCCTTGCAGGTCGCTCTTTCTCGGAGGGGGGCGCTATGTCAGTGCCGCTTGGCCCGGTTGCTGTCCTAACGGGCCAAGCCTTGCGCGCCATCAGATAAGAACAGCATCTGGCGGGCTTTGAACTGAAACCGCCCTTTGAAGTGCCAGGACCTTTTCCTGAACTTTGATATGCTAAGAGCCGGATGGTCATCCCTGAGGAAGGAGGGGCACAGCAGGGGCGGGCCAGGGAGGGATCTTGAAGGGAACTTCGCGCGCGAAATCTTCAGTCTATCTTTGCCTACTTTGGATTAAGGACCTATTAAACCATTTTCCTTCAAGTATACCTGGAGTGAGTCTGCTTTACTAGACCCCCCTTGCCGAAGCTTACATTTCTTAATCTTAGATCTTATGGTAATTCCGGTCAGTGCTAAAACTTGACTGTAAAAGCTCTGTCATCCTAATATTGAAACTAGTGGTGAACAGATGTTTCCAACCTGGAACTTTTCTTCACTAAAAGTTCCCTGAGTCTTGTCTGAATGAGCTAACAAACTCCTGTTTGCTCCCAGTCTCAGAGCCCACCTTCCTCTCTACCCCAGAGACTACAAGGTGTCCTGACTATCACAAGTCAGCCCTACCGGCTCTAAACTCTAAGCGTCACCCTGAATATACTTCTGACCCTAAGCGCTGTCAGCTACCCTGACCCCTTAGTTCAGAATATTCCCTGGATGTTTCGCTATAGAACAGATTGCTTCAGACTAACTGCTGAGGCTTGGATGTTACTTCTCCAAAGCCTAGCACAAGACTAAACTTTTCTGACAGGATTTCTCCCTCCTAGTCAGCTCAACTCCTCCCCCATGGCTCTCCTGGGAGACACTGTATCTAGACAGAGAAGCCCTAAAACCACTCCCCCTGTCTCTGGCAATTACCTTCTCCTAATGGCTGCTGTGTGGAACTCCCTTCCTAAGATGGATGCCAGCTATTCCAACCAGGGAGCCAAACTGCCACAAAGGCTTCAGCCTGCTCAGAATGGGTGAGTCCTTACACATGCCCAGTGGCATCTTCTCCTTTTTTAGGATTGGTAAGTTCTTTTTAGGTTTTTTGTTTTGTATTATTGCCGGTCACACCTTGCTTTGTGTGACAATGTGCTGCCAAGTTTGGGGTCATTTGGCCCTGTAGGTTTTTTTGTTTTTAAGGTACTCATGACGACAACAGCAAATTTGTATATATATAGATGAAGATATACAGTAATTTAAATGCAAGGCCTTTTAGTTGATGATTAATATCATTTTAAAACATTATTACATTATGGTAGTACTACAGACACAGCCTTAACAAGAGGGAACATCAATTCTGCTATCAAGATGATATGACCACCATATGTCTTTGAAATCTTGCCATTTGGAGTGCTCAGTTTTATAAATGGTTGCAGAAGACTCTCGCCGGAGTGTTTGTCAGATATGCTCAGCATATTCCATCACTGTTTTCTGAACCGTGCCATTATGCCTTTTCAACTTCATCTTCTTGTGCTGCAAAAATAAGATTTGACACACGCTGCAAAAGTTGATCAAGAGAAAGAGAAGGCCAAGATTATGTAATCTTGACTCTTTGGGGTCATTGCCATTTTTTCATTTTATAATTCAAATACATATATATAGTTAGGAGACCTCTATGCATGTCAACGCCAAGCTTCAAATTAAGCAGACACAAACAAAACAAACCATACCTAAGTTGACAGCATTTCAAATATGAGCATTGCCTAGACATGAAGCACATTTGTTCGTCATGTCAACAAGATGAACTGTTTTAAATAGTTGATGTCTTCTAGGGCCTGTATAATACACAACCATCTCTTAGCCAGCAATGTATTTTGATTTTCTGATAATGGCTGACACATTAGTCCATATAAAGAGAAGGAATGTAGTGACATTCCCTTCCAGTATCATGACGCTATGCAATGACTGTTGACAATGCTATAGAGATGAACTGTTTACATGCTTAGCTGTTTGCCAAACTAAATAAGAACCATTGTACTTCTTGATGAGATTTTACCTTAAGAAAGTGACAACCCTCCTCCAACATGATTCAACATGATTTTTCCTTTACTTTTTAGAACAAAAATACTTCTTAGGGCTCTTCTGACTTCAGTGCTTCATACACCCTACTGTGCATCCACACAGAAACTTATTTTTAAAATGATATGACCTAATATGAGAAAAACTTCACAAAGTTTTATTTTTTTTAAAAAAAATCTAAATCAACTAGTGAGGACAAAACTTGAGAAACAAGAATATACTAAGAAGAATATTATACATAATGGGGTGGGTGATATTATTCAGTCACTACATTAAACGGAAATTAATTTTAACACAAATAAATCATTTTAGTTTGTTTAGGACAGAGAATGTCTAGCATCCTATCCATGGCATTTTCACATTTTGTTATTTTAACTATTTTGTATTGATTACAATCTATATACAATGATAATGGTGCAGAGAAAATAGAAAGGAATATACAGTATACAGGGGTCGGAGAGATAGCACAGCGGTAGCAACAGCTGTGCTGGCAATCTGAAGATCTGAAGATTGCTGGTTTGAAT
Source organism: Anolis apletophallus (assembly GCA_030556195.1). Lineage (NCBI taxonomy): Eukaryota > Metazoa > Chordata > Lepidosauria > Squamata > Anolidae > Anolis > Anolis apletophallus. The sequence goes on along the minus strand of JARBWK010004100.1, from coordinate 8,315 downwards.
CCCGGGCTGGTTTGGACAACCAGCTGTGAGCTCTTGTCCACTGTTCACCCAACAGTTCGAAAACAGCTCAGCTATGATTAGATAAAACTGAAAACCGCCAAGCGGGGAAGGATTTTTTCAATAGAAGGACTTACAACGCCTAAATAAGTAAGATCGGCTGTCCGATGGATTGCGGAAAAACAGAGGCTCTTCGTCATGAGGATGAAGTAACAGCACCACCTTGTGACGGAATGATGCAGTCACACCCTGTGATGCACCTGTGATGCAACCTGAAGAAAAATCCTTCTAAAATTGTACTGTTATATGTTGTATGTAATTGTATATGGAACCGGCAGGGACTGTCTGCCGTATGTGTGATGTAATCCGCTCTGAGTCCCCTTCAGGGTGAGAAGAGCAGAATATAAAAAAAGTGTATTATTATTATTACTTTTAATATACGACACAGCAAAATAATAGAACGTATTATCTACTAACTATGCTGATAACTAATCTTGGTGGTAAGTGGGAAACTGGCACCTTGTATCTGATAGACTTCTGAAGTTTTCAGCAGTTTTTTCGAAATTGATTCGGATGTACCTCCAAAATTGGGAAGGCTTTGTTAATGGCGTCCGCGATTGCGCAATGCACGGAAACCTGCAGAAGGGACAGTCAAAACTTGGGGGATTCCCTTTCCCTCCATTTTTGACCGCTACTACAGACAAAACTAGCCACACCGGTACAAAACACTTAACACATTCAACACATTAATAAACATTTAAAACATTTTAAACGCAATGGGACAAAAATAGAGAAGGACGGAAATGACATACGAGCCATATCCAAATATGGCAACGGAGACTTTGAAATGGCAAACCCACTTCCTGTTTCCTTAACTCTCTTCGTAATCGCTTCAAATTTCAAAAACAACCAAATTACATCCGAATTTCGAATGTATCTGACGTTCGTAAACAGGCCTATTGTGTATATAGGGAAATGGAAAGGTTTTAAGTCCTCTAGATCTACTTTCACACACACTTGGCACAACCTTATTCAATACATCACCCTATCCAACACGTCTGCGTTGTAACACAGTACTGCTAGCAGTGAAGATTTCCACCTCCGTGCATTCTTTCCATCACAATGCCAAATTGATTAGCCGTGTGCATCTTAGTTAGTTTCCATACTAGAGAAATACAAGGCTCACAATTAATTATATATTCCTTTGTATGTATAATGGATACTTACTCAAAAGTGTTGCATTTATGAATTCATTTAACATTGTACAACCCATTGTACCAATAATAAAAGGGAAGATAACAATTAGTCAAAGGCATAACAATAGAAATGACTATAATATTACTTAAAATTGGCTAAGCCATCAAAATTATTTCAGCACTGTATAATTACCAGCATAACGTTTTAATAGCAACACAAATCAATAAAACCACTGTGTTTAATTAGGAAAAGCAACTGAAAATAAGTATTTCTTTCCTCCCAGAAGGCCTGTGAAAAGAGGAGGATGTGCAGAACATACCTGCAAAAAGTATTCTGCAATGCCCAATACCTTTCTCATGTCCTCCAACCTAACTGATCCCTGTGAGGGGTGTACAAACAAGAAAGGCTTCTCTGGATGATTTTGAAGCACTTCGGTATACATCAGCATGTGCTTATGTGTGTTAGATCAGTGTTTCCCAACCGCTGTGACACGGCACACTAGTGTGCCGTGACGGACTTCCTGCTGTGCCGCGGGAAAAGCTCTCTGCCCCCCTTCCTTCCCCCCTCCTCCTGCCAAACTCCTGCTGTTTGGGGGAGGAGGAGGAGGAAGGGACGGGTGGCGGTGAAGAAAAAGAAGAAGGGGCCGGGGCGCCGCCTCCTTCGGCCGTTTCCCCAGCCAGTCTCCAATCCGCCATGATTCCCGCCCCTCGCTCGCTGAAACTGCGCGGAGGAGGAGCCCCACCCACTGAAGCCCGTCCACTGATCATGCTCCTCTTCTGTGGGAGAGCTGAAGCCAGGGGGCGGGGCATGGCGTGGCCTGGCTCTGCCCCCTCCCCCTGGCTTCGGCACTCCCAGCAGCTGCTCCAGCCCTGAGGGGACAGTGCCAAGCCAGCATTGTGCTGGCTCTGCCACCGCTGGCTTGGCACTGCCCCCTCAAGGCTGGAGAAGCTGTGGGAGAGCTGAAGCCAGGGGGAGGGGGCGAGGCATGGCATGGCCTGGCTCCGCCCCTCCCCCATTTCAGCACTCCCAGCAGCTGCTCCCAGCAGGCCACCATCCCCCAGCCATTTTTTACTGTGTTAGAGTGTCATTTTGTGTCATTTTGGTTGGTGGTGTGCCCCCAGATTTTTTTAATGTTAAAAGTGTGCCACGGCTCAAAAAAAGTTGGGAAACACTGTGTTAGAGGGAGGGGGAATGCTCAATGTAGTCTTGTTCTATATGTATGTATGTATGTATGTATATATATATGAAATACTATTCTCAGCAGTGTATTTCTTTTTCATATAAAACTAAATAACCTACACACAGAGTCATATGCACAGTCATCCCAAGGGCAGCATTGAAGTGTGGATTTTTGAGAATTTTGCCTCGGATTTCCACATTCCACCAACAATCCCATTGCTACTACTGTCACAAAGAACAGTAGTAGCAATGCGCATAAAATAGGTGTTTTTCAATTTGCTTTTTCAATCCAGAAACACCCAGTCATATCTTACAGAAAAATTAAGTGGCTGCTGGAAGCATAACCATCATCATCATCATTTATTTATTTATTTATTTATTTATTTACAGTATTTATATTCCACCCTTCTCACTCCACAGGGGACTCAGGGCGGATTACAATGTACATATACATGGCAAACATTCAATGCCATTGACACACAACATATATAGACAGACAGTCAGAGGCTATTTAACATTCCTGCTTCTGGTCACCAGGAGAGCTGTCACTTCTTCATTCTTTGCATACTTTCTGGAGATTTTTTATGGTCTTGTAAATCAGTTAAATTAGCCTCCCCACAAAGTGGTACCTAAATTTCCTACTTGGCAGATGCAACTGTATTTCGGGCTGCAAAGGTCGACAACAAGCTACACAATTTTGATCGGGAGCTCACTCTGACCCGGGCTGGCTTCAAACTCATGACCTTTTGGTCAGTAGTGATCTTAATGCAGCTGACTCCCAGCCAGCTGTGCCACAGTTCTCTTTATTTGTATTCCGCCCTGTCTCCCTGAGGGGACTCAGGGCGGATTCCAACATAACAGTGTCAAACATCCAATGCCTACATAAAACACCTGATACTAACATAAAATCCCAGAAAAATCCCATATATGAAAGTAACATTAACACCTAACATCAAATTAAGACCTAATATCAGTAAATTAAACTACACGTAATCAGACAAAATTCTATAATAACATAAATATAAACAAAACATCCACATTAGTGTACAACAGCCAGCAAGGGTTCACAATGTGGGTTGGTTATATAGTCAAATGAGGTCATTGGGCTGGTGTGGACCAGGAAAGCCCAAATACAAGCATAAATATTGGGTATCCTAAAATGCAACAAATAATTGGTTATTTCGTTTGTTATATTACTGTCAAAGATGAAGAGAGATCTTGTGTTTTATGTGTCAGAATAACTTAGTTGGCTTTTGCTAACACACACCGCCCATTGGGACAAAGAGAGATAACTATTTGCCGCTAAGTCCCAGGCAGCAAACCACATTGGGCTGGCCCTGTCCTCCTGGTGTTATCTTCTAAGGCCACATCCACACAGCTGAAAAAAATCCCACATTATCTGCTTCGGACTGAGATATATGTCAATGTGGACTCAGATATTCCAGTTCAAAGCAGATATTGTGGGATTTCCTGCCTTGATATTCTTGGTTATATGGCTGTGTGGAAGAGTCCTTGGAAGCATTTATATTTGATTAGGATTGTAGAAGTACATGTTCCATGGTGACAGCCCCACTGTGTGGATATTTCATACAGTGATATAAGTGGTAAACATAGTAATATCCCTTTAAACACTACAAACAATCTAGTTACTATCAGTCTACACACAATATATACCACACTCAGGGATGGTAAAATATAACAAATTGTATTGAGGCTTCCAAATAAGCACTATAATATCATGTAATGATCACAACAATTATATATCTTCAAAAATACAACATAAACCGAGTGAACATGTTTGTTTCACTCACGATGCTGGCAGTAGCCCTTCAATGGGTAAAGTTCAGTTCTTTCCGTAGATTTTCTGTATTTGTATCCAGGACCCGATGGTCACCACTATTTTCTTCTAGACCCAATGGTCAACATAAATTTAGTTATAATCCGTGGCCCGTTGGCCAAAACAAATCAATCAGAATCAAAGGTATTAGTTGGGTTTCCGTCAGGGGCGAGTTACTTGTAAGCTGAGATATCAGCTATGCTATTGAGCATTTATATGATTTATATTGGTGAGTAACGAGAATTCACTCCTACCCTTTGTTACTATCTTTCTGTGTATTATATGGGATACTATTGTATATGTTTATGTTACAGATATACTGTTATTGTGCATCTTTGTGTATTTTGGGGCCACCCTGACGAAGATTTGATCGAAACGGGTCGGTAACCGGACATGAATTTACCCGTAGGTGGACTGCCCAGCGATATCTACTAAACGGAGTGGGATATTGCGCATTGGAGTTCGCGACGACTGACAGAAACCCAACTAATACCTTTGATTCTGATTGATTTGTTTTGGCCAACGGGCCGCGGATTATAACTAAATTTATGTTGACCATTGGGTCTAGAAGAAAATAGTGGTGACCATCGGGTCCTGGATACAAATACAGAAAATCTACGGAAAGAACTGAACTTTACCCATTGAAGGGCTACTGCCAGCATCGTGAGTGAAACAAACATGTTCACTCGGTTTATGTTGTATTTTTGAAGATATATAATTGTTGTGATCATTACATGATATTATAGTGCTTATTTGGAAGCCTCAATACAATTTGTTATATTTTACCATCCCTGAGTGTGGTATATATTGTATAGTAATATCCCTTGCCTCCATCTACACCGAATTATATGGTTAGTGTAGACTCATACAATGCAGTCTACAGTGACTACTATATCTCTGGCATTACTTCGCAAATGAAGATTCTTAGGAAGGACTCATACCACACTTTTTACGAGGGCGTTGAAGACTAAAAAGGCCAATCCGAGATAGGCAAGCCCGGTTGCAGAAACCACAGCAGAAAGTCTCCTTGGGTGATGTTGTTTCCAAGTTGCGGTTCTTTCAACATTGTCATTTCTCTACGAGACCCGTTTGGCATGTCTTCTCGAAAGAGGCCGCAGCATTGTGGATAGTGCGTCTCCATGCCTCCCGATGTGAGGCCAGGGTGGACCATTGTTGGTGATCAATCTGACCGAGTCTGAGATGTTGTTTCAGGGAGTCCTTATATCTCTTTTGGGGGCACCTTTCTTGCGCTGATGCATGGTGAGTTCACCGTAGAGTAGTATATTTGGGAAGCAGTAGTCCTCCATCCCAGAGATGTGCCCTGCCCAGTGCAGCTGTGCTTTCAATAGCATGGCCTCAATGCTGGTGATCCCTGCTTGCTCAAGGACAGCAACATTCATCACATAATCAGTCCAGTGTACATTTAGGATTGTGCAAAGACAGCACTGCTGAAAGCGTTCAAAGAGTTGTAGGTGTTGGCAATAGGTGACCTATGTTTCAGACCCATAAAGGAGAATAGACAGTACAATAGCTCTGTACACACTGACTTTGATGCTTTGCCTCAGGTGCTTGTTACTCCAGACTCTTTTGTGAAGCCTTCCAAATGCACTATATGCCTTTCTTAATCTGTGATCTATCTCTTTATCAATCTTGGTGTCTGAAGAGATGATGCTTCCCAGGTAGGTGAACTGCTGAACGGACTTAAGCACAGATTTGCCTATGCTGATGTGGGGATGATGGTGTTCTTCCTTCCGTTTTCTTCAGGCTGACTTCCAGCCCAAACAGCTTTGCAGCTGTTGCAAAGCAGGATGTTAGGCGCTGCAGGGCTGCTTCTGAACGGGCGACAAGGGCAGCATTGTCAGCAAAAAGCAGCTCACGGACTAGATAGTTTAGAATTTTAATGCGACCCCTCAGACGCCTTAGACAACTGTAAGGCGGAACTACTATATAATGCAACTTCAAAGTGCATTATATGGCTGTGTAGATGGAGGTCAAGGGTGATCCTTGTCTGTGGCTCATGGAGGTAAGCATATTCTTCCGGAGGTCAAACAAAGAGTGAAGGTTTCAACAAGAAGCAGAATTCTTTTCAGTATTAATGCGGTCAAGGAGGCTTGTAAACAAGCAAAGGGAAAAAAACTTAAGTGTTCCATATTTTTGAATGCACTTTTTAGGAAGTTTGGGAAGTGAATATTTATTTGTATGTTTAGTTCAGTTCTTCATTTATTTTTATAATAGCATCATTGATAACTCAGTCCAGCATGAATAAAATAACCTGTACAGTAGGGTTTTTTTTTTAATAATAAAAAAATAACATGCCTTGATCAATGTTGAAAAATAATTAGCCATGAACTTCCAAATAAGTGGAATTAGATGAAATTGCATGAGAGTTGACTGTTTGGTATCCTCAGAGAATTCCGTACTTAATTATCAAGAAATAACACTGCAAGTCATGTTAATATAGAACAGCCATGTCTAATAATACAAGAACAGGCAAATCAAATGCTACTCAGCTTAATACAATGAAAAAGATTTTGGCAAAGATATGCAGACTTCTTTATGTAAGATTTGTTCTTTGTCCCTGAACTTTACATAGCAAAAAATCATTTAAATACAGAAGAATTGGCAATTCTCCTTTCAGTGTCTGAAACACTATTGTGCATAAACATTACCAGAATCAGAAGGTTTGCACAATATCATGTCTGTTCGTTTTTGCTTTTAGATAGAAATATTAAAACAATTTCCTGCAAAATCTTTTGTTTATATCAGGGCTATCCAACTTCTACCGGCCCAGGGGCCTGAATTCCGGTCACTGATGACCTGGGGGGCCGTAGGGTCTGCCCCCACCCCGGCTCCGCCCCCGCCCCATCCCCCTCCTCCCTCTCCCCGCCGCCCTCTCCTCTCCCCTTATTTTAATTTAATATTAAATATATTTAATTCCATCCTCCCCTCTCCCTTATTTTAATTTAATATTAAAATATATTTAATTCCATCCTCCCCTCTCCCCTTATTTTAATTTAATATTAAATATATTTAATTCCATCCTCCCCTCTCCTTATTTTAATTTAATATTAAATATATTTAATTCCATCCTCCCCTCTCCCCTTATTTTAATTTAATATTAAATATATTTAATTCCATCCTCCCCTTCCCTTATTTTTATTTAATATTAAATATATTTAATTCCATCCTCCCCTCTCCCCTTATTTTAATTTAATATTAAATATATTTAATTCCATCCTCCCCTCTCCCCTTATTTTTATTTAATATTAAATATATTTAATTCCATCCTCCCCTCTCCCCTTATTTTTATTAATATTAAATATATTTAATTCCATCCTCCCCTCTCCCTTGTTTTAATGTATCCCATCTCCCTTATTTCATCTTTAAATATATTTAATTTTATATTTAATACATGAGGGAGATGGGGGGGAAATGAGGAGCCCCCTGAGGAGCCCCTGCTTCGGCCTACCTTTTCAAACACGCAGGATCCAGGAGTACCCGGACGACGAGAGGCGATGACCGACTGAGTCGAAAGAAGGTCCCAATCAGCGTCTGTGGGCCTCAGCGATCCAGTAGTAGAGTGGCGAAGAGTATCACAGAATACGCAATCCACACGGGATTTCGCTGTCAATGCCGGCATGATCTCGCGTTGACAGCGAAATCCCGTGTGGATTGCGTATTCTCGCGATACTTGATCCGAACCCGGAAGTAGGTTTGTTTTTTTAAAATTATTATTATTATTCAATTTTTATTTTTTTTTAAAAAGCTTAGGGGCTGTAGGGAAGGGGCTGGGGGCGTATGCGGCCCTCGGGCGCCAGTTGGGAAGAGAGTTAATTCTTTACTATGTTTTTTTTCTTGACAGCATCAAATAATTTCAGTAACTTTCTTCTTGCTGCAAGAAAGTCTTTTCAAACCATGTGTGCCATCGCACCTGGTCTGTTAATACCCAGTGAAGGGCAAGGACGTGGTCTCTACACCGGGGGATTGCTTCTTGCCTTTCTTTGAGGCTTGGGGCTCCCAGGACCAAGCTGGACACTCTAAGTCAGGGTGGTCAACCTGGGCCCGCGGACCGGATGCGCCCCCGGCCGGTTCTGTTCAACTCGGG
>JARBWK010004099.1:0-11016 GCA_030556195.1 Anolis apletophallus | reverse complement strand
TTTGTGCCCAGTTGTGTGAAATAAACTATTTAAGTTTTGATTCAAAACTCTCTCCCCGTGACTTCATTTGGATTACCAGTCTCCTCACCACTCTACAAGTCAATGGTCAAGCCTAAATAAATTAATGGTGGCAGCGAAATACAAGTTAACGCCAAATCATCCACAAATGGTGGCAGCGGTGGGATCGCCTGCCCTGCCAATGCTAAAAGAAAAGTAAACCTTAAATCTCCACAGGCTCAAAAAAGGTTGAAAAACACTGGTCTAGAGCACCTTCAATATTAGAACGTGGTTATGCTCTTTATTTCCTCTTCTCAATGCTAAACATACCCAGCTCCTCATATTACTTGACTTCTAACAACTTGGCTCACCCTTCTTTGAACACCTTCTAATTTGTTTTGAATTGTTTCTGCCCCGAACTGGACACAGTATTCCTTGCAAGGCCCTGACCAGTCAGGGGAAATATCAAACACACACACATAAATGTATATCCCACCCAAACACTCTGTATGCGGCCAATGTCAAGGGACTTCTAGTCTTCCCTCCATTCTTTGTCTCTTTTCTTCAAAGCCGCGGAAGGGTTCCGTGCCCAGGCTGCTGGGCAGGGTCTCTTCTCTCCTCGTCTGGGCCTTGAATAGCACCGCAGTGGGTCTTTCTGAGTCCAGGCGCAACCGGGCACAGGAAGAACGGCTGAATGTGCTCCTGCGTGTGCCCAGGCAAGGGCTGCCGCTCTTGGGAGAGAAAGCAAACAGCTGCCTCATTCATGAGGCCTTGAATGCGCTGTGCCAAAGGGCACGCAGAAGGACCTGGGGGGACAAACAGGCCAGAGAGCAGGGAAAGGACTGCTGTCAGGGGCGGTCAGGAGGAAAAACGGCTGACTTGGGCGGAATCCCCACCTGCGCAATAATCCACCCTGATCTCCATCCCAGCCCTGTTTGAACATACGACGCTCCTCTTCCAAAGCACTTCCTTTAAGCGACGGAGGGCTTTAATGCCAGTATTTTACTTTGCGGCTTCCAGGACATTGCCATTTTTTAAAATAAAATAAAATAATAGAATTACAGATTTGAAAGAAACCCCAAGGTCCAACCAGCCCAGCCTCATTTTGCCATGTAGGAAGACACAATCAAACCCCTCCCAACTGATGGTCATCCAGCCTCTGCCATAAGATTAGAGAGCAAATGTGCAAACAAATATGCAACTATTATCTCCTTTGTGTCCTTTGTGATGTCCTAGGGATTAAATTACTATTATTATAATTATAATAATTATTATTATTTTTTAGTTTTAAAAAAAGCTTTATTAAAGAGAAACATAAATAAAAACACAATAAGCACATCCAATCACACCCCCACCACCACATTATTACAAACACCATTCGGAATTATACAGAGACACAAAGAAAGACAAAACGTTTACCAATACACCTACAGTTAAAAGAAGATGTTGACTCCACATCTCGAAATAAAGATATTCAAAGATTTACATATGATGGGAAGAGATTATATTTATATACATAGTCCTTTAAGATTCGCGTGTTTCTTAACTCTCATATATTCCACAAAGGGAGACCAAGTGTTATCAAATTGTTTAGTGGAATTGTCTCTAAGTAAGTATGTAAGTTTGTCAAGCTCCGCAATTTCCAGGGATTTTGTCAGCCACTCCTCCATACTGGGCATCTCTGTTGTTTTCCAGTATCTGGCTAAAACAAGTCTTGCTGCCGTAAGTTAGATATGTAAGTAATCTGTCTGTCTCTTTGTTTTGTTGAGATCCTGTAATGTTCAACAGATAAAACTCTGGGTTTTTTTTGATAGTCAGGTGTAACATTTCTTGTATCACATTATTATAATTATTATACTGACACAAAAACACAATATGTCACAGCAAGCAAGATCTATATGCTGGATTTCGTATCACAAAATCACAAGTCGAACACTTCTCAAGCGTCTAGGACTGTGTGATATATTTTCGAATGATGCGTGCAGATCCAGGTCAGGTGGCCTTTTGAAGTTGACGGATCGTGATTCTGTCAATGTTTATTGTTTCTAAATGCCTCAGGGCCTTTCTAAACAGCCATATAACCCAGAATATCAAGGCAGAGAATCCCACAATTTCTATTTTGAACTGGATTATATGGCAATGTGGACTCAGGGCCCTTCCACAACTCTATAACCCAGAATATCAAGGCAGAAAATCCCACAATCTCTGCTTTGAACTAGAATATATGACAGTGTTCCATTGGCCACATTGATCAGCATTGAATGGCCTTGCCGTTGAAAGGTCTGTGTGCTTTCATTCTGCCAGTTTATCCCTGGCTGATTCAATTCAGTGCAAGTTATCAAAGTAAACTCAGGTAATTGCAAAAAATGTAAATAATTATTTAATATGTGTGTTGTGCAATATTGGCTTATTCAGTTATGCAAGGTACATCAACTTACATTGTACATACAACGGATCCTTAATAAATTAGAAAATAGTTATACGTTTTACATTTCTGTGTAGGTAGATCTTTGTGACTTGGTTGTTTTATAAGTAGCTCGCATGCTGAAAAAGTGTGGGCACCTCTGTTGTAGAGCATTGGCATTGCAGTCTTGGTGCAGGCAAAAAATGGGCATTTTATTAGCACCGCTTTAGCATGGACTATATTTTTACTCATGTAGAAGTTTGTCTTATGCCTGCCTATAGATCAGTGCTTCTCAACCTGGGGGTCAGGACTCCCGAGGGGGGCTGTCGTGAGGGGGTTTCAGAGGGGCCACAAAAGACCATCAGCAAACATATATTTCTGATGGTCTTTAAGAACGCCTTTGGCACGGAAGGCTGAAGATCTCTCCACTAGGCATGAGAAAAAAGTTATGAAAATTAAATGATTCGGAAGGGATTCGTAAGAAATGCTACTTTTGAGTATTTCCGCACCTGGAACGCCAACCAGGAAGTGGACTTTCTTTATAGAACTTCGGGGGCCAGGATTTTCTTAAGTATCGTAATTAGGTCGTAAGGGGGGCACCCTCCTTCTCTCTCACCACCCTCCCGCCTCCCTTGCCAATAAGTATTATAAGTATTATGGCAAGGCAAGCCCTAAACTCGCTCCTTCTGTCGGCTGGAAGCCTGGAAAAATGTAAACAGAGAGGTTTACTCAGAAGTAAATCTGCAAAGGAAGTAAACAGAGAGGTTTACTCATGAGCATTTTTCCAGGCTTCCCTGCCCCTCCTGCCTGCCAGGATCTAAAGCATCAAAGAGTATTGGGGTAGTTGCACACAACAAGTGAGAAACCAACCTAATGTATAATAGAATGAATGCTAACTTATAGAGTAAGTGCCTAATATTATAAGTAATCCAACTGGTCATATACCTACATTCCATGCACATGCAATAATACAGCAGTAATAACAATGGGTATAAGAAGAGGTAAAATTCAAACCGAAGTATTCTGACTCTGGTCCCTCCTCAAGCGGTGCAAACTGCAAACGGCTCTTCTCTATGAGCCCAGCGGTTGCTGCCTGCGTGCACATACATATTCTTGGGGGGAGGATTTGCTGCAGAATCCCGGGCTCATAGAGAAGAGCCCGTTTGCACCGCTTGAGGAGGGACCAGAGTCAGAATACTTCGGTTCACAGGATCTAAAGCATGCCAAGCCTTGATGCGCTTCAGATCATGGCAGGGGAGGAGGAGTGGACGGGCCCTCCCTGCCCCTTCTGCCTGCCAGGATCTAAAGCCTTGAAGAGGCTTCATGACGGGCCAACTTCAGCCCTCCAGGTGTTTTGGACTTCAACTCCCACCATTCCTCACAGCCTCAGGCCTCTTCCCTCCCTCCTTCCTATTTGGAGAGTCCCATCTAGAATTCAGTGTGATTTATCCCAGTTTTGGCCTACAACTCCCAGAAATCCCAGCCAATTTACCAGCTGTTAGGATTTCTGGGAGTTGTAGGCCAAACCCATCTGGAATGCGCATGCGCTGGCATACGAACTACTAACGAATTTCGTTAGTAATTACGTTACATTTTAGACATTTTTGGAATTTTTTTGGTAAGTTTTCTATTACTAATTTAAAAAATCCCGATTAGATTTTCGATTTCCTATTTTGGGTTCTAAACCATGCCTACTCTCCACCTGTCCTTCTCTTTCTTTTTGGAAACAGATGGTGAATCCTCCCACCAAAAGCCCTCCTCTGCTGTGATTGGCCAACCTCTCATCCAAGGGGAGGGCTGTTTCTGAGACTCTAAGCAAGCAGGGGAGAGCAGGCATGCTCTGCGCATGACAGTGGTGCATGTGCGTGGGCAAGGGAGAGCGTGCAAGGCTGTAAGGAGGCTGGCGCCAGCAAGTCCCTTCAAAACATGGGGGTTCTGTGTGGGAAATTTGGCCCAATTCTATAGTTGGTGGGCTGTTTGATTGTAAATGAACTATAAATTCCAACAACTACAACTCCCAAATGACAAAATCAATCCCCTCTCCAACCCCACCAATATTCAAATCTTGAAAACAGATAGTGAATCCTCCCACCAAAAGCCCCCTCCGCTGTGTTTGGCTGGCCTCTCATCCAAGGGGAGGGCTGTTTTCGAGACTCCAACTGGGGAGGGGAGAGCAGCATGCTCGGCGCATGGAGCATGGTGCGCATGCACAGGCAAGGGTGACTGTGCAAGGCCTTGAAAGCATAGGGATCAGGGTGCTTTTTGATTGTAAGTAAACTATAAATCCCAGCAACTACAACTCCCAAATGACAAGGTCTATTTTCCCCAAACTCCACTGGTATTCATATTTGGGAACATTGAGTATTCGTGCCAAGTTTGGTCCAAGTCTTCATTATTTGAGTCCGCACTGCTCTTTAGATGTAGGTGAACTATAACTCCAAAACTCAAGGTCAAGGCCTACCAAACCCTTCCAGTATTTTCTGTTGCTTATGGGAATTCTGTGTGCTCAATTCCATCATTGGTGGAGTTCAGAATGTTCTTTGATTGTAGGTGAACTATATATTCCAGCAACTGCAACTCCCAAATGACAAAATCAACCCCCCAGCCCCACCAGTATTCAAATTTGAGCGGATGGGGAATTTGTGCCAAATTTTGTCCAGTGAATGAAATTACATCCTGCATATCAGGTATTTACATTAAGATTCATAACAGTAGCAAAATTGCAGTTATGAAGTAGCAACGAAAATAATGTTATGGTTGGGGGTCATTCAGGGGTCGCAGCATTAGGAAGGTTGAGAACTACCTTTGAGTTGAAAACCATCAAATATTGGGAATTTGGGTGCATCTCCGCGGTAGAATTGATGCAGTTTGTTACCACCATAGCTCAATCCTGTCGAATTCAAGAAGTTACAGAGAAGGCAAAAGACCTTGTCAGACTGCAGCTCAAACGACTCCATAGCCTTGAGCCATGGTGGTTCAAGTGGTATCAGACTGCATTTATTCTCCAGTGCAGATGCACCTTTGAAGGGTAAATTGTGAATTGTTTTGCACTGTGGCTCCTGTGAAAGGACCAAGGGAGCAAAGCTTAGCTGTGGCTTACCTTGAACCTGTTTACGTTCAGCCACAAACCTCTCTCTCCCCAGAACATGCCTTTGCCTGTCGTTGCCTGTCGTGGGGCACATGCTGTCATATGTGGAGCCTCTTGTCTCTCCATTATCCTTCATTATTGTTGGGCTTGTCGTCCTTTCTTTCCCCTCCGGGGGTTGGCTGGCAAGCCAAGCTTAAGTGCAAGGATTCTTGCAGGGCCGCGGGCGAGGAGGGTGCGACCGGCAGAACGCCGATTCTTGCTCAGCACATTTCTGCCGCTCAGTTAGCATGCTCAGGCGGGTATGTTATGTCAGCTTTATTCCAAGCTGCCAAGTATGTGCCTTTGGTTCTCTTCTGGAAGACTAATGCACCCCCAGCTGGGAGTGGACGGGAGATTTGTGGCGGAATGAAAATCCCACATAGTTCATGCTTTAATCAGCCCACACACTGTCTTTCCAGAGAAAGAAAATATGCCACACAGATGATCAGTAAAGAACAAGAAGTCTACTCTTTGTAATGCAGCAGGCCCAGATTACCCATAAGGCCACCCTAGGCCATGGCCTAGGGGCGCAAGCCAAGGGGGGGGGGGCGCAGTTCACACGGACCAAAAAAATGTTGAAACAAAGCCGCCAACGCGCGACATGGAGATGATTCTCTCTCTGTTTCTCGGGGAGAGGCGGGGCGGGGGGAGGAGGGAATGGCCAATACAATAATCTAACTGGCCTGTGAGTACCCTAATGGGTTAAATGATTGTTTAAGTATCAATCACATTTTGACATAATGAGGTAATTACTCCACCTCCATGTGAATTATGACTTAAGAGCTAGCTCCACCACAGGAGGTCACCGTATGCGTGGTCGATACCTCTTTGTGATGTACCTAGAGACTATACTCTTGGTAAGTTACTTTCTTCCCCCTACCCTACAGTCTATGCTTGTGTATATTGCCAAGATTACATGATATATTATTATATTATACAGTTGTCTTATATGGATTCCCATGTACATGTTTGAGAAGATACATGTTCACCATCTTAACCCCGCCCTGAGGAAGGAGAGTCGAAACGGGATTGGGACCATGTATATTTACCCGTAGGCGTTGTGGTACCATCTTCAAGTCTTCTCTGGACCCCCCCTCGGCGTCACCCTGAATCGTGTTCCTTACTTCCACTCCATTGATTGTTACCCTATGCTTCTACCCTTTGCATCCATCGTTTACCCATTTGGCTGATACACGCTGTTAAACGGACACCAGAGTCGCAAAAGAATTCCTCTGCGACCAGGCTGATATGCTACGGCGCTTCCCAGTGATTGTGGCATTTACGGATGGCCGTAAAACCGCCCGCCAGGTTTTGAACACGGGAAAACGGGGGCTCATTTCTTTCTCATTTCTCTCTCATTTGAGAACTAGAAAACGACAGGACAGTGAGTATTTACTCCCAAAAGACCTTTGATTTAACTGCTTAGCCCCTCGCAACTCTGGCCGTTTCCAAAGGTAGCCTTGCATTACTGTGTGCTCCAGGAAGAAAGGCGCGCACGCGGGACTGTATTTGTATCTATGCTGTGTTATTGTATGTATATGTGTATTTAACCATAAGGTTTGTGATATTGGAACATAGAGGGAGCGTCCTCTTTCTATTTGTGCAGAGAATTATACATTTTGATACTGTTTGCATGGTGCATATATGATTTAACCCTAGGCTTATGCTTATTTTGAGGAGGGAATGGCACCCCCCCTCGCCATCGCCCCCGCCCCCGCCTCCTTGTCAAGGAAGGAGGGCGCAAGGAGGAGGAGGCGGAGGGAAGCCCCCGGGCCGCTGCTGGACATGCGCAGCACCCAGGAACATGGTGGAGGAGGCAGAGGGGCTCGCGCCCTCCTGCTGCACATGCCCGGCAGCGGCCCCGGGGCGGGGCTTTCCTCCGCCTCCTCGCGCCCTCCTTCCTTGACTCAAGGACGGAGGGCGCGCCGCGAGGAGGAGGAGGTGGAGGGAAGCCTCACCCCCGGGGCAGCTGTCGGGCATGCGCAGCACCCAGGAACATGGTGGAGGAGGCAGAGGTGCTCGCGCCCTTCCTTGACTCAAGGAAGGAGGGCGCACGACGCCACGAGGAGGAGGAGGTGGGGGGTGCAGTAGAGGTTGGGGGCGTAATTCCAAAGTGTGGCCTAGGGTGCCAAAAGGGGTTAATCTGGGCCCGTAATGCAGAGCAACATCTATACAGCCATGTGAAGAGTTACATTGACTCACACAATGTCCTTTGAGAGGGATTTACATGGTCTTTATGTGTCCATGTGGAAGACCCTTTTCTAGCAGCCTAGAAGCAAAAATCCCTGCTTCTCTCTGTAAGCTCCTGCACAGCTAAAGCCTAAGAGTGTAACAGTTGCCAACACTCCCAGGCTCAGCTAGTCTCCTGAGCATAGCCCAACTAATCAGCTTCATGCTTTGCATTTTCAGTTAACACACTCAGCAACTGATTTTTTTTTTACATGGCCTAACAAGATTGAGGTTTCAAAAGCAACTGAACATTTTAGAGAGGTTTGGGGAGAATTCACCATGATTTATAGGAGTTGTAGGTACTGGGATGTACAAAAAAAACCCTGACTTTTTTCAAATAACCCGGCAATGCCGGGTACCCCAGCTAATACAATATAAAACCTAAAGACATTAAACTAGAATTAAAATCAAACACTATTTTAAAATAAACAGTTTAAACCATTCAAAACTAAATGAATCCATATTCAGTTTGTGAGTGTCAGATTAACAATCAGAGTATGCACACCATCTTCTGTTTTCCTGTAGTTGGAAGGGAACTATGTGTTCAGGGCCGGATCTTACGTTATGCAAACTACGCGCCTGCGTGGGGTGCCACATTTTCAGAGGCGCATTCCGCCCGCCAAACGCCCCTTCTCAGTCTCCGGCCCCATGAAAGGCGGCCCGCCCATGGTGCACCAAATGCGCACACACATCCAGTGCGGCGCTAGCAGGCCAGAGCCACCCGCAACGGCTCCATGAGGCTGGAGACCGAGGAGGAGCGCCCGGCAGCTGGAGGCAGAGCCTCCATCCCCGGCCACCAAACCCTCCTCCTCAGTCTCCAGCCCCACACATGTGCACCAGCCGGCTCCGCACATGTGCACCTGGCGCGCATGCGCACCCTCCACGAGGTCGGAGACTGAGGAGGAGCGCCCGGCAGCCAGAGGCGGAGCCTCCGCCCCCGGCCACCAAACTGTCCTCTTCAGTCTCCAGCCCTGCACATGTGTACCAGCTGGCTCCGCACATGTGCACCTGGAGCGCATGCGCACCCTCCATGAGGCCGGAGATTGAGGAGGAGCGCCCAGCAGCCGGAGGCAGAGCCTCCATCCCCGGCCACCAAACCCTCCTCCTCAGTCTCCAGCCCCGCACATGTGCACCAGCCGGCTCCGCACATGTGCACCTGGCGCGCATGCGCACCCTCCACGAGGTCGGAGACTGAGGAGGAGCGCCCGGCAGCCAGAGGCGGAGCCTCCGCCCCCGGCCACCAAACCATCCTCCTTAGTCTCCAGCCCTGCATGTGTGTACCAGCTGGCTCCGCACATGTGCAGCCGGATGTGCCCCCGAACATGTGAATAATATTGTACATTTTATTTTTCCATGATGGGGGGGGGGCACCAAAATAATGTTCGCTTACCATTTAAAATTACCTTAGTCTGGTCCTGTATGTCCTCCTTCTAAATGATAGGAAATTAGGTGCTCACAAATTCATTAAGATGTATACATTTTAAAGGGAGAATGTCTGTGCATTAAGGAAAATACATACTGGTTGAGTATCCCTTACTCGCATAGTTTGGGATCAAAAGTATCTTGGTATTTGTTGGCATTGATATAAAGGCGGGACCCAAGTCTAAATTCAAAATCCATTCATGTCTCATAGACATATAGCCTAGAGGCAATATTATACACAATATGAGCTATTTTGGAGTGGGGCCCCAAGTCGAAACATGAAACTCATTTACCCTGTATATATATCTTGCCCATATAGCCCAAAGGCATTTTTATACACAATATGAGATATCTAGGAGATAGAACTCAAGTCTAAACATAGAATTCATTTACGTTTCATATTACACTTTACATTAGCCTGAAGGTAATGGCATGCGCAATATCTGTAGTCATTTTGTGCACGAAACAAACAATGTTTGTGTGCAAAGAAAAGGTGACCTTTGGAAAATGGAAATCTCCAGAATCTTTTGGAGATTATATGATCTTTGGAAAGTCATGATCTTGTTAGAAGTCATAACCTTTTGAAAAATGAGGCCATAACCCCTTTGTAAACATGACCTGTTAGAGTCATAACCTGATATGCAGGATGTATTTTCATTCATTGAACCAAATTCACGCAAATACCAATACGCCCAAATTTGAATACTGGTTGCGGGGTGGGGGTGGGTTGATTTTGTCATTTGGGAGCTGTAGTTGCTGGGATTTATAGTTCACCTACAATCAAAGAGCATTCTTCCACCAACGATGGAATTGAACCAAACTTGGCGCACAGAACTCCCATGAGCAACAGAAAATACTGGAAGGGTTTAGTAATCATTGACCTTGAGTTTTGGAGTTGTAGTTCACCTACACCCAAAGAGCACTGTGGACTCAAACAATGATGGATCTGGGCCAAATGTGGCATGAATACTCAATATGCCCAAATGTGAACACTGGTGCAGTTTGGGGGAAGTAGACCTTGTCATTTGGGAGTTGTAGTTGCTGGGATTTATAGTTCACCTACAATCAAAAAGCACCCTGAACCCCACCAATGATAGAATTGGACCAAACGTCCCACAGAACCCCATGCTTTCAAGGCCTTACACAGTCACCCTTGCCTGTGCATGTGCACCATGCTCCATGCGCCGAGCATGCCTGCTCTCCCCTCCCAGTTGGAGTCTTGAAAACAGCCCTCCCCTTGGATGAGAGGCCGGCCAAACGCAGTGGAGGGGGGCTTTTGGTGGGAGGATTCGCTGTCTGTTTCCAAAATGGAAGGCAAGGACACATGGAGATATCTTCAGCCTTCTCTGCCAAAGGGGTTCTTAAAGCCATCAGAAACCCCACACGACTCCCAGGGTCCTGAACCCCAAGTTGAGAAACACTGAGCTAGTTGGAGGCCACCTGTCAGAATAGCCAAGAGGGAGGAAAAAAGGAGACAGAGGTAGAAGGCAATGGCTTTCCTGGAAGAGGTCTCCATTTGGAAATGTCATCTTGTCTCTTGTAAATTGCAACCATAAATAGTAAGATCCGTGGGAGGTATTGTGCCTTGGCAGGAAGCTGAAGGGTGAGTTCCAGAATCCAAACATGAAAGGCTGTCTTTACGTAAAAACAAATTAAAAATGGTTTAAACAAAGACAAAACGATGGCCAAGAGAACAAAAACCCTGCTCAGAGAAAAGCACGATGCCGTACACTTTAACTAGATTCCAGAGGATTATCACTCAGTTGCGGAACACATATTTTGGATACAGGAGATCCCAGGTTGATTCCTATCAACTCTCATTAAGCTCAATTATTTA